>LQRL01071267.1:1962-19484 GCA_001703475.1 Hydroides elegans
TGTACTTCCGTTTGGCTGCATCTTCATTCAGTTGTTCTTCATTCTCAACAGTATCTGGTGAGTACTTTGTAAATTAGTCAGTATTTGGAGTGAGTATAAAGTAAGTATCGGATGAGTGTGTGTATCGTGATGGGCGGTGTACTTCCATTTGACTGCATCTTCATTCAGTTATTCTTCATTCTCAACAGTATTTGGTGAGTATTTCGTTAATGACTCAGTATCTGGTGTGAGTATAAAGTAAGTATCGGATTAGTTTGGTGTATCGTGATGGGCGGAGTACTTCCGCGGGATGATGTGTTCATACAGCTACTATAGAACTAAAGAAATGCAGTCAACGAATTGTCGATTAAGAATAAGCATTAATTCAAAACAAATAAATAATTTACGCACTACAGTTAAATATTCGCACATGAAATATAAATCAAAGTACTGATTTGCATTCAATGTGTTTTATTGCCCTTTTCAGGTCTCACCAGATGTACTACATGTTCGGCTTCTTGTTCCTCGTGTTCCTCATCCTGCTGGTCACGTGCTCAGAGGCCACCATCCTCCTCTGTTATTTCCATCTCTGCGCTGAGGTCAGTATTTGAAAAGAAAGGGTACCAGTTTGTGGTCTATTGTTACTGCAAACAGTTACGGGTGAATAGTAACATAAAGATTTTCTATTTCCATATCTGCGCTGAGGTAAATGGGAAAAAATGAACTTGGAATGGTTTGGAATTCATAATCCGTCGGTTTTTGAAGTGCGACGGACACAACAAATTATATATCAAGATGAGAAGTAAAGATTAATTTAAGACATTGAACCTCATGAAACCATGAGTTATTAATTGCCACATGAGTGTCTATTACTTCACATCATACAAAATGAAACCAGTAAAGTGTTCCTAAAATCGTTCATAAATCTTATCTGTTTTTGCCTTTTGAAGTGTTCCTAAACTCGTTGCAAAAACCTTCATAAATCTAATTTGTTTGTGCCTGCTTTCACAGGATTACCACTGGTGGTGGCGGTCATTGTTTGTCTCATCTTATATGAATATTCGATCTCATATTATGTCATTTAAATCATATTTTTAAGTGTTCAGGATATAAGGCGTTCATATGTTATTATTGCTTTATTTGCACAGGACTACCACTGGTGGTGGCGGTCGTTCCTGACCTCTGGCTTCACGGCGGTCTACTTCTTCATCTACTGCGTGCACTACTACGTGAGCAAACTAGACATCGAGGGCTTCGTGTCGACGCTGCTCTACTTTGGCTACACCTTCATCATGGTCTTTGCCTTCTTCCTTCTCACAGGTATGTGTGTCCCTCCCTTCTACCTCCCTATTCCCCTCTCTCCTTGATTCTCAGTCCATCTTACTACTACGTGAGCAAACTGGACATCGAGGGCTTCGTGTCGACGCTGCTCTACTTCGGATACACCTTCATCATGGTCTTTGCCTTCTTCCTTCTCACAGGTATGTGTGTCCCTCCCCTCTACCTCCCTACCCCCTACCCCTCTCTATACTCTCAATCCATCTCACTACTACGTGAGCAAACTGGACATCGAGGGCTTCGTGTCGACGCTGCTCTACTTTGGCTACACCTTCATCATGGTCTTTGCCTTCTTCCTTCTCACAGGTATGTGTGTCCCTCCCTTCTACCTCCCTATTCCCCTCTCTCCTTGATTCTCAGTCCATCTTACTACTACGTGAGCAAACTGGACATCGAGGGCTTCGTGTCGACGCTGCTCTACTTCGGATACACCTTCATCATGGTCTTTGCCTTCTTCCTTCTCACAGGTATGTGTTCTGTCCCGGGCCCTATCTGTATCAAACGCTATACCTTTATCAAGGCTGTCTCCATCAATCCCTCTCTAACCACTCCATCCTTCCTTAAAAAGAAATTAGTTTCAGAAAAGTGAATTAATATTCAAACGTACATGAATATTTAAAAACACAATTTAATGCCTAATTCATTTTTTTTTTACAGGAACAATCGGCTTCTTCTCGTGTTTCTGGTTCGTCTCGAAGATCTATAGTGTCGTCAAGGTGGACTAAGCCTGTGATCTGTGACCACGTGGCCGTCAGCTCTCATATTATCGCTCACGAACACGTGGAGAACTCCCCAGTGTTATTCATTCATAGAGTTAGGCAATATTCCTAGTAGCAGTGCGAATATTGTATTTTGAAAAAAGGAATATTACAGTGTTCCGTATTACTTGCAGAATATTACATTTGGATTGAAAAACTGTGTTTGTAGATTCGAAATCAACATTGAAATGTACACAACTAAAAAAACAAATATGTAATTTTATTTATATCACAAATGCAGGGTTATTATGTTATCTCATACTTATGTACATGTACCTACCAGTGATACGAAACATTGTAAACGCTCTCAATAAAAAGCTTTGGAGGCTGGCAAAAGGGATTGAAACATCCAACTTGCGTAGAAATAAAAATACATGACAAAGCTTCAGAGAAGGTGTTTGATACTATGTGTCTGTCCATTTTCCCCTCACAACTGTTTTGCTTTGTAAACTCGTTGGGACTTATGTGATATTTTTGTTTGTTCGTTTTGAGTGATAAGTTTCATAATTTACGATACATTTTTTCTAGACTTTAGTAGTTTATATATTTGGGTTGTATGGCCTACCAATAAGGGGACTATTATTA
Organism: Hydroides elegans; assembly: GCA_001703475.1. Lineage (NCBI taxonomy): Eukaryota > Metazoa > Annelida > Polychaeta > Sabellida > Serpulidae > Hydroides > Hydroides elegans. Next base: position 4,623 of record LQRL01071267.1, read on the forward strand.
GGATTTCAAATGGGAAAAACGGGATTTTATGCAATATATTTCTTAAAACGGACCACTATTGATATTGATATTCATATAGCCTTAAGGTTATGCAGTTTCATACTGTATAAGTTTTAAACAGCTGTCCTCTTAAGTATTACAATATTAAGAACAGTAATGGGAATGTGTCCCCTTAATCATTTAGATAATTTCGTGTTTCATAAAATTCAAGAAACGCAATATTTCTCTTCAAACTGTGAAATATTTCTAAAATTATATGATATATGTTATTTCTTATCTCTAGGTTTAATTTATTATTTCATACTTTGAAATATCTTTTCAACAAAGCAACAAATGTATCAAATAAATAGCATTCCAATGTTTACTCTAATGCCGTGATTTTTCATATAACAAAACAAACTTTTACATCATTAGATTATGAGTAGAATATTGGGTTATGAAATAAGAGTGCCTGTAGTATTTGGAAAGTCACGGTTTATTATGCTTTGTACCTTTGTGTAATTTATTATCAAACACATATATTTTGCTGGTTTGTGTTTGTGTTTCAATATCAATGAGAAACGAATTATGATTCATTTATGGATGGTTTCGATAGAATGTAGCAGAGCCTTTAGAAAACATAATTAAGTTATACACATTCTCGAATAATTACGAAACAAACATCGTTTAAGATATCATATATGTATAGAATGTGTTTTGTCATGTATAAACTTAAATAAAAGCTTGCATTATGTGCAAACCTAGATTAAATGAAATTAAGAATTTGCTGTGAAGTTTTCAAACCAGCTTTAATAGAGCGATTCGTCTAAAGATAAAAGCGATGCTTTAACACTGTCTTATTTAATACGAAATATTCAAGAAGATTTGTAACTCATGTTTATTCAATAAATGTTTGAAATCAATTTAAAAGCAAATTTCGTCGGATTTATTTTATTCTTATTTCTAAACATAAAATAGTTGTTCTCAGTTCTATTTGTCTCGACCTAGTATCGCCCATTCTGTTTCTTGTGGCCTTGAGACACATTAGTGATTACAAATAGTTTACTTTATTATTTCATTTTTCTTAACTGTAAGGTTTCGAATTGTAAATATGTGGCTGTTTTATTTTGTTGGCAAAGATATGTTTTGTATTGTAGCTTGTACTTGATGTACATACTATTTGGGAAATAAATAATATCAAAATATATATTTTTGCGTTTCATTGTTATTCATATATCTCAGTTAATTTGTTATTTAAAAGACAACTTCGAACCGTCAGAAAAGCTCCCTGATACATTAAGATGTATGCAAAACTCGAATACAAATTATAATTACTATTCATGTTAATTGATCGTAGGAAGTTGATTTAATATGAAAAAGCCATCATAATGCACGGTGCCAGTGCCTTCAAATCTGTAGTAGGTCCCGTCACCAAACGATGTACATTGTTAACCCAGCATTCCATTGACCGACGAGGAAATATCAATTGCAACCCATATAAAAATTGGTCTGTGAAAAAAAACTGGAAAAAGTTTTAAGCTGTAAGATTTTTTGGCTCAAGGTTAATTTACATGCGGTCTCAGGCTGATGATATGTGTTTCTTGAGTGATAGATCCTACATCCTTACGCGTGTTGAGAGGGGCAGGATACAAAATAAGTAAAAATGAAAAAAAAAGATAAGTTATTCAAAGTGCATATATTAATATGGTGGTTTTTTTTAAGATGTTTTTTTTTTCCAATCATAACTTCGTTTGCAAAATAATTGTGTGCTAAGTTTCGAAGCACATACAATTTAAATCGCAACACCCAAACACTTGCATGTTAAGTGAACATGTCAGCGACCATTTGCATAACAAGTTTAAATCATAAACAAGTTCAAAAATTCAACTTATATATTAGTTTCAACTTAAATGTTCCGGTTATAGGCATAACATATGTTTAAATTCATATTGAACTTAGATTTCCATTTTTTGTCAAATATCGATCTTACTTAAACTCTAAGTTCGACAGTTTTTACGTCATTTTTTTGTAATTTCAGCTGTAGAATGCTATATTAAGTTAAGTATGACCGAATCTGTATATCAGACATGTTAATCTATGTATTTAAACGTATTTTGGAGAAAATCGTTTTATTTTATAAATTTTAAGAGCACTTTGAAATATAGTTTGAGTCTAATGTTTTGATTTTCTCCGACATAGTTAATGATTTTAATTGTTTTTGTAAGTTTGGGGAAGTTCACTTTCCTCAAGTTTAACAAAAAAAAATGTTTTTTTTTCAAAAGCCAATCAAAAGACGCAAAACAGTGTATATTGAACTTGAATAAGTAGGAAAATATATTTTAGTCAAATTTTAAAGTTAAGTTTAATAAGTGTTATGCATTTTAGCCCAGATATCGCGAGGTACGATGCAACAAATGGTTTTTATCGGTTAACGAGGATTTTTCAATCCTTTGTTTGCTAAAAAACCGTTTCATCAAAACCAGTAGTAAATTTCTATAGATCGATTATACAATCTTTTTTATTTGTATATAAACGTGTTGATTCTGCTGACACCAGCGACCAATAGTTTATTCTGACCCTTATCATGACGCCTTCAAAAAATATATCCATTCTTATGAAAAAAAAATCATAATTGAGATGCAAGCTGGCAGGTTATCAACGGTGCATGTTTAGTGTTGTGAATGCGAGAATAAATGCTTTGTATGAAATGTATTCATATATAGTTCAAGCAAGGCTGATTCATTAACGATGATATTTTTTTTAAAGGTACTCAAATCTATAATGCTGTTTTACATTTCTCTTTGTACTTTTAATGTTATATTTTAATGTCTTTTTATCAGTTATATCAATTAAAAAGCGTAAAACGTTTTATCTGATTTGGGTTTGTTTTGCAAATCGCAATGTATGATAATTTTATAGATATTGCGATCAAATTTACTAAGCAGTCGTTTTTAACTTATATTTATACACTGAGAAAAGTATATATTCATATACGGCCCACTCAATTTTTTGAAACTATTCTTAACACAGTTTTGGTAAATACAATAAAAGTTGGACATTTTTTGTAATTTTCCTCTTTGAGCAAACACTCAAACTGTTGATAAATGTTCTGATCGAGCTCGACTATTGCACGAGTATAGTATTTTTAACTACTGTTTTCTAATTTTAGCATTCAAAATTAAATAGATTGTTTATGTGAAATTAAGACATACATATTAACTTATCGTTTTTGCAGTATCCTTATCGGCTTTTCATTCAAGCATTCTATTAAAATTGTCGTTTCAATCGAACAAGCTCACAGAGTTCGTTATTCTTAAATTTTGTGCAGCACTAATTTCTTAGGATTTGTTTTTGAAGCAATAGTTGTTAATGATTTAAGTATATTCTAATGCCACAAAATATTTCAGAACTATACAAATGTTTTGTCAATTTAACTAGAAAAACTCGTAACTGATGTGTCGATTATTAAGCAATGCCACCAAGTAGAAGAAGTACAAGATATATCCAGGATATAGATAGGTAAAATAAAAATGTTTATGGTAAAAATAATGATGACTGGCAATTCATATATTAAAATATTTTTCTCCGGAAATCCCCATACCCCCGCGTTTACTCACATGGCTACTTGCAAGCCTGCTCGATCCATCTGGCAACATTGTCTAAAAGTGTAGTTTAATCATGCAAATGTTTTTACCACGCTATCGAAACACAACAAATTTACATTAATTTTATAAAAAGCATAGTCTTTAGTTAGTGTTCACCGATAAGTTGTGTTATTTATGTGTGTTATCATCATGATATGCATTTTGATTGGCTTGATTCCTACTGATAAAACAATCATGCAACCGAATGAACTGTTATGCTCAACCTCTCTATTGCCATATTCTTTTTGTACCTGATATGGAAACTAAAATGAACATAAAATATCAGTTCCAATTCATGTGTTGGGGAAGCATCGTCGTTAGGGACCTCTGGCAGGTCATGGTTTCACACTATATGTCAAAGGGAACCATACATGTCCAGGACTAGAAAATGTTCCCGGTCGTTTGCAAGGTTCACGATATTCAGGAAAGGTGTTTAAAAACATTGCAGAAGATAATGCGTTATTATAACGTTACCATTAATATCCTAGCTAAATCTCATAATCGCATGTGTCACTGCGCCAGGCATTAGTTACGCGAGAAACAAATTAAAACACACATAAACGCGTAAATAATGTTTAATATAATGTTAAATTTATAATGTGTTTCTTTAATGAACGATTTAGACATAATCAAATGTAAAATGGATGAAATGAAACAAATATTTGATATTTAAACGTAATCTTTAATAATAGCAACCCGATGTTTCGTTTTCTTTTATATTTCAGTCAGTGTATTTGATGGCAAAATGAGCCGATATATGCGTATAATTATTTGCAGAATTTACATCAGTATTTGCTTATATAATAAGATTTATCAATATAAACGACTTAATTTTCACATTTTACAATGTATTGTGTAGTAAATGCACTTTTCGGTAAGTGACGATTCAAAGCATCAGAAAAGCTAAGAACATGTTTTACATCAATTATTTGGTTCTGTATTTCTGAAAGAGTTTACCGCTCATTAAAAAAGAATCTATTTCATCATTAAATCATATTTATCTACGGTCAACTTACATAAAAATCTTTTTTTTTTATTTTAGTTGTTAAATCTGTTGAACATCGTAAACCATATATGTAATACAGTTAAATATTCCTCGTGAACATCGTGAACCATAAATGTTAGACTGTGAAATGGTGAACCTCGCGAACATGATGACCTAGTAGTAGAGTATATATAGAGCCGTGAACATGTCTAACATCGTGAACCTTGGTGAACATTTTCGAGTTCTGGATATACCTCAAGGGAACATGATATATACTGCATTATCCCCGCATCATTTTTAGATCAAACCGGTTAGAGTTGGAACAACTTTTTTCGGTTACCCCATTCTTTTAAGAGCAACTTTTTTCGGTTAACAACCGGATTACTCTTTATTCATACAAAACGTTCGTTTTAGACGAGAATAACCCGGCCCTAACCGGTTAGAGTTGCTTCTAAAAAGAATCTGGGGTAAATTAAAAAATACTCTTCCCAAAATTTGGTGAGCTTAAAGCCAATTATACACAGGTTCTATATACATTAATTTGGAATACTCTCCTGTGTGACAGCTTGTGAATTTGGAATCTGCGTAATTCTTATTAGACATAAAAGCAGTTGTTTTGTATCATAATTCACTTCGATTTTGCTTTCGCATAAAATTTAATAGTGCCTCAAAATTCATGATTGACTTGAGTTTATCTATCCGTTTTTTTTTGTGTTGTAACTTTTCATTGGATCAATATTATCCAATCAAACACGACGTAAACATTGATCATGCGCGATATCCCGAAAAGTGATAATTTTCTAAATAATCTTTTGAAGTAATGTACGTTGATAGTACCTTATTTTGATCATTTAGACTCATGAAAACAACTAATAGAATTTCACAAAGCAATCATATTTTGCATGATGCATTTCCACCTCGAATTATGCATTTAGCGGCGTCTTACATGCCCCCTTTCCAACTTCCTCACACTCCATTTTAATGGAAGGCCATGTTTCTTCCACTAATCTACGCCTGTATAGTCTTATAAGAACACATTATGTTCCTGTTTGTATATATATCTTAGAATAAGTTTGAATTCCAGGCTTGTATGTGGTAGGGTTGGCAGTCGATAAAAAATAAGCGCAAAAGTTGCCATGCCCACTCTGTTGCTCCCTCAGTCACTCCACGATAGTTGTCTGTGGCCGAGAGTTAGAGAATACCCACAGAACTGTTTAGATCTTGTTATGTTATTACCGTTGTTGGGGCCTATAGATTCGGGATGTCCGTCTGTCATCGATTCTTTTCCAGGCTGTATCTGTGTAACGGATGGTCGTAGAGACCTCGGAATAGGCTTATATGAAAGGTCTTGGCCTGTAGATGTGCCCTATGACAGTTTTGAATGGAAATGGCCGAATTTGGCCAAAACGTCCAAAAACATCGGTTTTTCGAACCATGAGCTTTTCCAGGCTGTATATTTGTAACGAATGGTCATAGAGACCTGGGAATGAGCTCATATGAAAGGTCTTGGCCTGTAGATGTGCCTTTTCACAGTTTTGACCAGCTTCGGTCACCGGAAATGGCCGAACTTGGCCAAAATGTCCAAAAACAGCATTTTTTCGAAACATGAGCATTTCCAGGCTGTTTCTTTGTAACGGATGGTCGTAGGGACCTGGGAATAGGCTCATATGAAAGGTCTTGGTCTGTAGATTTGCCTTTTGACAGTTCCAGGTTTGACCACCGGAAATGGCCGGATTTGGCCAAAATGTCCAAAAACAGCGGTTTTTCGAAACATGGGCATAAACGAGAGACTAAATACCCCTTGGAATCGGGGGCGGTTGTGGCCTTTTCGTGTTTCACAAATACTTCCTTGTTTTGTATATTCTAGAACCCTTGAAAAAACTCATATGCGGGGAAATGTTTGGAGGCCTAAAAAAGAAAAGTATTAATTGTGCTTTGTGCCTTATGATAGTTTTGACACTTCTCACAAACCGGAAGTGGAAATAATGCCATTAAATGTGTGATAAATGAGATAACTTTATATATTCGGGGTACCGGAATCTGATTCTGTCATGTGTTTTCAAGGGGGGGGGGGTGATGAAGGACCACCGCGAGAATAATCGAATTTCGAGCCCTGTAACTTAATTAGTTTAACTTCATGTTTGTTCTTGCTATGACTAGATGAACGATCAGTTAGATATGTGTTCTAAAAGATTCAATTAATTGTTCTGACAGTACATCGGAAGTAGCCATCATGAGGAGAGAAATGGGTTTCTTTCTTGAACAACTCAATCATTTAAATGAATATTTTTTGTTGTGATTGTGTTAACCAAATTAATCAATCGTATCCAAAGATGGCGAGTGGCAGCAATGGGATGGAAGTAGATCCCCCCGTCATCACTGCGACTCAATCTGACGCCGAAGCAGCAGCAGCCGCAGCTTTAGGTTTGAATCCGCCGCCATTGAAGCGCTCAAACAGTGCACCAATGCTCGTGTCCACGGCCGCCGCCACTCCGAGCACGCCGAGTCCCAGCCCCGTGCAGGCCACGTGTCCCCAGTTGAGGTAATATATTTTCTTTTACCTAACTTTAAAACTTGTATTGATGGTTTTACCCCTTTGTGTATTGGTATACGCGTGTCATACTGAACTGTATTTAAAAAAAAAAAAGAAAAGAATTTTATAAGTCAAGCACAAAGTAGAGGGTAAATTATTTTCACTTCTCCATAAATCCATGGAGGCCATCTATGTTCAGGCGAAGACTCAGCATAAGGGTCGAAACCTTCTGTAATTCCGAAGGTCAATAAAAATTACCGCTCGAGGCAGTTTAGAGGTACCCTCGAAAAAGTACCGGGAGATAAATCGAATCAACCGAGGCAGAATTTAGGAATCATCGAGAAATACCGTGGACAAATTGAATTTACTGAAGCAAAATTCAGGCGCCCTCGAATAATTACCGAGGTAGAATTCTGGCTTATGCTTCACTCTGTTTCTGTGACTTACTTTCAAAAGTTGTATCATAGTTTTAATTTTGTGTATTTATGTATGCGTGTCATACTGAACTATATAAAAAAAATATATATTTTATAAGTCGAATTGGTATATTGCGCCAAAAAGCACATAATAGAGGGTGAAATTAGTTCTACTTCTACATAAATCCGTGCAGGCAATCTGTGTCCAGTCGAAGACTCAGAAGTAATAATTGAAAATGTTGTATTTCATAACTGATAGAATAATGTCAGTGATTGGCATTTGTCACTTAAAAATACGATTGATAAATAACATTTGGTATAAATAAAGAATCTAACTACATTTCAAGTGCAGGTACTCTATTCTGCACTCTAACGTCAGTGTATTCCATTTTGTGTTTGGAAAGCCGTTGGTCATCAGCGGGGTCATTGTCCTTGGACAATCCTTGTTTTTTTTTTGGACAGCTCTTCGTTTACGAGCAACTGCATGTCTCGGCCGGCCGCAAGTGAACGTATACGCCGATACAGTGCAAGCAGCATGTCTCTACACTCTCCCACCGTAAGTTTGTGCTATTTATCTTTCGGGTTTTTTTTTCGATATTGGGTTAAAATAATTTCTTAGATAGACGGCTTTTCGCGGGAAGCAAGTGAACGTATACTCCAATACATGCCGTTACACTCGACCACCGTAAGTGCGTTTCATTTCCTTTTTTTTGTGGGACATTTTTTCCAACCAGGTTTCCCCAGTTATATTCCAATAGATTAGACCACGGATGAATTTAAGTGCATGGGCCGAACATTTGGTTCAAATTTGTTAATATTGAATAGGGAAAAAACTGACCCATGTTGGATCAAGAAAACAATTAATAACCGAACTTTGATTTTACTTTGAACTTCAAATTAACTGTAGCCTATTTTGTCTAAAATTGGCCATAATTGAACTTAACTATTTGTCCTATGTAAGTGAACAGCCTATTTTGGCGGTTTCATACGCATTGAACAATCAAATTAAGAGCACTAACTAAAAGTATTACCGGTAGATATATAGCTATTCACAAACATAAACGATTACTGTAACTGTATGCCATTTTTTCCAGACTCCTATTAAGATTCCTTCGCGATTGGACCAAATCAAACACGAGGAGCGCATTAATGTCAAAGAACACGAGGCGGCCCAAGAAAAGTATGTATATTTTGAAGGGAATTTTCCGTTTCCGTGTTATATTTCCAATCTAAATAGCTGCGAAATCCTATTTAGCAAAAGTCCTAGAAGAAACAAGATGGGATTGAACTTCTAGTAAAATCAGCAAAACGATATGTTGTCACTCTGATATACCTAGTACCTAGACAATACCTTCGTGTTAATGTTGTTTGTTTGCAGGGACGTCCACATGTCAATGCAATTATCGCAGTCCTGGGAAGAGTTATCGTTGGTACGTTTTGTATTTCGCACTTTATATCCACCAGTTTTGCTTTATGTTTTGAATTACATGATTATTATTTTCAAACTTAAGAGTGCACATAACGTTGAATATCATTCATAAATCATGCATGGGATGTTTTCGAGTCCGGGCTCAGGACTTTAAATATAAAAAGTAAAACCCGTACAATTAAGGTTTTTGTTGGGGTCATTCAAATTTTTTTTCCTTCTTAAGTTTTTGGAAGGAGGGTGTTCTGTGTTGATTTGTTTATTTCATTTTATGCTCAAAACAAGCACGAACCGATGCTTATTTTGATATTTGTTCAAAAGTTGATGGAATCAATTTAGTGAAATAATCTTAGGTTTAGATAGAGCATCCTTACTAAGCGTTATAACAAGTTGCCCTATGATTAAAACTATGAATTATTGTCATTGGCCCATAACGCATTCCACTAAATGCATGATTTTCTTTTCAGTTTTATTACGCAATTATGTCTAAATATTATTTTTAGAACGAGCACGAACCGATGGCTGCCGAAGTGAAACCGAGGCCTCGCTCATTTCAAGAGCCTCTTGTTATTCTAACATCCACTTACCCCTACACGAGCTCACCGTCACCTACTCGCATCGGAAAGGTAAGACATATTCTGACACCGTCATATATGTCACCTTAAAAGTAGGCAAGGTCAATCGTATCTTCACTTACCCCTAAACGAACCACATTCTCCCACTCGCATGGGAAAGGTATGTCACTTAAATCCACTTATTCGAGGAGAAAATAACTTGTGTTTAGGCCACCTTACGTTAAAACAGGGTTACTTATAATGGATAAGACCTCCTTTCATAACCGTAAAGGCATTGTACTAACTCAATCAACTTGTCTGTGTTTCAACACATCTTCATTCGGCAAAGGATACTTACAGTCTAGTAGATAAAAAAAAATATGTGGAAGAAAAATAACTAAATTATGTTTCAAATATATATATATATACGGTTTCGCTTTTTGAAAGTTAAGAATAATAAATGTCTGAAACGATAAATAACTAATAAGCATTGATAAAATAATTTTGAATACTTGGTTGACAGATTAATTGATAATTTGAAGTAAAGGGTTTGAAAGAATATACATATTTCATGTTTTCGCCCCGCTGGATTGAAAAAACATCACTTCTCTTTTCCAGCAATGCTTCTCACCTTCGCTCGGCTATCCGGTGACCAACTTGGGCAGTGCGCTCAGTCCTAGCCCTAGCCCAACCCGGAAGTTCACTCGTCGCTCGCACTCGCCAATCATCTTCCAGCCCAGTCGCCTTGGTGCACTCAAGCGCAAAAGTAAGGCATTCTATTTTTTATAACGGAATTAGAGAAAAACGTACCTTTTAGTCCAGTAACCTCGTTGCTCTAAAGCGGAAGAGTAAGAAAGCATGATACTTATATAACTTAATAGGTCTCATGTGATATTATGGATATTTAGGCATTTTAAGAAAGTAAATAATTAAAGCAATAGCGCCTGTATTAACTCCGGTGTTCTAACGCTACTTTTCATCTCGCTTTGCATTTGTAAGCAAAAAATATGTACATTATAGCCCCCTGTAAATTAGAAGAAAAAAAAGATGCACTGACCGATTATACAGTTTCAAATCTAATCAAAAAAGAGGCTTTCAATATCCAAGATAAACCTGGTATATTTGGATGATATTTTAAGCAATGGATCATTATCCATTGTTTGTTTCTGTCCTAATGTGAGTTCAAAATAAGGGGGGAAAATAATAATAGTTTGCTTGCTTTGATATAAATAAAGCTTTACTTGATGAAATAATGATAAAGTTTCCTATATTTATTAAACTTGTGTACATGTATCCTCTTAAATAATACAGATGGTATAAATAAAGAATACAAATCAACAACGCAAAATCAAATTAAATAGTATTATCAAATGTGAAATTATAGACAACACTGGTATATAATAATGGATCTAATAAGTAAATAGTTGATCCAAATAAGCATTAAGTAATTGCAATTAACCATGAAGTGTGTGCTCACTAAATGGCGATTAAGCATTACCCGTACTCAATTGCAATTGACTTCTCACACAATTGCAATCAACTGCTCACAAACTTCTCAGTGGATCAGATCACTGACATAACAATCAGCAGCGTTCAAAAAGTTATCAATAATACTCAACTTGATTGAACGTTCATCAATGAGTAAAGAAATAACTCAGTTCTTTTGACAATCATTGCTCGGATATAAAATGCGTGGACTTGGCATATTCGATATCATTTGCAATATTGCAAACAACTGAATCACAGCATTCAAACAAAGCGATTTTGATATCAGCCACCAGTGAAAAAGAGCAAAGCCAGCGATTTTGTATCGATAATTAAACAATCATACAACACCAGGCAAACAAGTTATCAATACCCATTTAAAGCCAGAAATTATGGAGTTCATCAACTACAACACCAACACCGACGTCTCAGCTACCACCAACAACGCCAAAACAACCGACAACCTGACCCCGGAAAACCGGGACCTTCTGCAGCAACTCAAAACCAAATTCCACAAATTCGAACTAGCATGCAAACACGTGGTGCAACTGAACAACGCCATTGAAGCCATAGACACGCGCAGCGCTCGTGCACAAAGGGACAATCGCCGATCGGCCATGTATAGCCTAAGGCTCCAGTTGCTTGCAGTTGACGGGGTCCGGGCGATGATGTATGATTATTGCTGCGTGCAGGCCGATGCCCTGGATAAGATCCAGGCACGCTTGTTGCAGCAAGGCATTGTGGATCCCGAGATAATGCAGTTTGAGGAAGTTGATGCGGAGTCGGATCTTTGAGCGCGCATGCGCATTTTTTGAGAGGTGGAGGTAAAACATAAACACAAGCACTCTTTAGTGCCTGTTTTAAACCGTTTGATATATCTACAATAGGTTGCTTTTCTTTTTGTATATAAGTGATATTTCAAGAGGTTGAATGAGAGGTGTATGATTGTGTGTGAGTTCGTTTTGATTTGTATGTGCAAACTGCCAAAGTAATATGCACATAAAAGTTGTTCTTCTGTATTTGACGATGGTGGGTACGAGAGCTACTCGCCACCAAGACACAATCAAATACACACCCAAATCCAGGATTCACTTATACATTTTCATGATTTATATCTTGTAATTTCAGTTAATGTTGATGACGGTGGTTACGAAAGCTACTCGTCGCCAAAGCGCATTCTGCTCAACAACAGTTCGCCTGGTTCTACAACGCCCGAGGGCAGTCACACCGTGTCTCATCCTCTTTTACACAGGTAAATAACTTCTCAGTCCTCCTTCAATCTTATATTCCATATCCATGCTCTGGTAATCTGGGTCACATCTTGAGAAGTATGAAGCATGTTGTTTAATGGAACATGCGCGCTCCACATGGGAGTCAAATCGTGTCTCCTCCTTTACTCCAGAAGTAATAGAACAGCTCCCCTCTCCTCAACTGATGCTTTGGTAAAGTACATACCCTTTTCGATTCAACCGTTTAAAGTTCAAAAGAGGGGGGGGGGGGCACGGTTTTACAACGCTCGAGGGCACAGGTAAAAGAAAAATAAAACACTTAAGCGCAGCGCCACTTGAAACGGGACTGAAATCAGCATATATACGTGTATTGTCCTGTCGTTCCCTATTTCTGTGTATTTTAACATTGTAACTTTGAAAAATGGTCATGAAATTTGCTATTTTTGCAAGAAAATATTCACCTGTCAGTCGTCTTTTCTATATTATAACGTATGTGTATAATATATTCTGTAATGCAGATAATACATATCATGTTCAAAAATAAATTCCGCATTAAAACATGTTGTATTCTTCTTTTAAAGCATATCGTCGAGCAGTATGTCGGACACGAGCAGTCCGGAGAATAATCCGGATCAGCAATTACACCACGTGACCCCTCTGCGCCTGCGCGCTCGCCACCACACCTCGCCACCCTCTTATACTTCGCCACCCTCTTATACTTCGCCACCCGCCTACGCCTTCCACTCCCTCGCCGATCACGATTCGGGCCACGCGAGCACGGTGTCGGAAAGCTCCGAAGTGGACTCGGCTGTTGTCGTCAATGCCCGAAGAGATACGGAAATGGCCGATGTGGGGGGTTCACGGAAAGATACGGAAATGGCCGAAGTGGGTTCACGGAAGGATACGGAAATGGCCGAAGTGGGTTTGCGAAGGGATACGGAAATGGCCGAAGTAGGTTCGCGGAGAATAAGGAGTAGCTCAGAAACTGGCGGAGGTTGATAATGCGACTGTTCTTTTGTTTTGTGCATATGAATGAAGTTGAATTTTTTGATAGGTCATTCAATAGCACAAAATGAGTAGAGATCATAGACTAAAAGAAAAACTGTTGCGATGCTATCTAGTACCTTAGCGCTTGAATCGTGTATCGACCTAGTCATAGTGTCAAGGGCTAGATGTATAAACAAAAACTAGTTACTCAAAAGTGCTGAGAGAATTTGATTTGAGACTGAAACACTCGATTGATGTTGATAAACTGAACGAGGTATCCACTTTTATATATAGGTCGAATGTTATTTTTTACTAGTTAACTATAGATTTCGGATTTTTTCGTGGAAAAAAAACAGCAGATCGTTCCGTTATATTGTTTGAAAATAGTTGATGAACTAAGAGTTAGATTTGACACCCAAATTAACATTTTTAGGTTTGTTGTGTTCAAAAGAAGTTCACGAGGAAAGAAACTCTTTTTTTTTTGACGAACTTTTTCTTTATTTTGACCAAAGTGCATGTAATTATTATGTGGATGTATATCACACAGAATCACTATCAATTTAGTCAGGGTGAAAAACTGTTTTTGATCGCGACTGCAATTATAAAGAGAGTTGTGTCTTCTGAATTTGGAACAAAAAGGAAAGATTTAACAAAGATCTTTGGAGATCCTAAATTTAAACATGTGTTTCGTTGAAATTACCCCGATCCCTAACTAGTTTTGCGCAAATTGTGTTCATATTAGCGCTTCTTAGTTGGCTGATATATGTGACTTTATTAGCTAGGGTTACAATTTTGTAATCCATCTTCTTATAGTTACGGAAATAGTTAAGGATAAATCAACAATATTATAAACATTTTCAGTACATGTAGTATGGTATTCAAGACGGGCATCAAGAGTGTTTATGAAGTGTGTCCCATCGTGACACGTGTCAGACATACGACGCTTGTGATACACCAATGTAAAAGAAACGTTTGAATTATGACGATGCAATTAACCTATGGCGCACAATTATGTGGTTATAAAAAGACAGACCTGAATTCTGGTTGTATTCGAATTTGAATATATTGTGGCGGTCCAGAGGCAACTTTAAGCAAACGTATGGATTCTAGACATAATACGAAATTAAATCAAGTCTGTATTCTTGGGTAAAGCTCAATGAATAAAAGGATGTGCGTTCTCGCGAAATTTCACGTGACAAATGTAACACATTTAATAGAGGTATATCCACATTGCATTAAAGTATTTTAAATGTACCTAAACTAATTGTAAATATGTGTAGGCTTTGTGATTATACACCATGCAGTAACTAATCGATTATACTTTTATCATATTTGAATTCAAATGTGTTAGACCCCTCGACCAGTCATTGAGTCACTCTTAAAATGCGACCAGTTTTTGGGTCACTTATTCTATTGCGGACTAGGCAAATATTTTCAATTAAATACGTGTTGTAACAACACTAAAATAATAAAGTATGGCCATAATAGTTTTTTGGAAAATAAATTATGCAAATTCTATTAGAAATACAGGGGTGTACCTTTAGGAAAAATTCCAGTCGCGCCCGCGCGACTGGCTCAAAAAAGTTAGTCGCGCGAGGGAAAAGCTAGTCGCGCGGCTAGTTCT
>LQRL01071269.1:5360-22369 GCA_001703475.1 Hydroides elegans
ATAGATAAAGATATATTTAATATAGATCAGAGCTATGATATCAGAAATGCCCTACTTTTCTTTCGTTTCATTTTATATAGTTAAAAGCTAATCTTTCTTTTTTTATATGCAAAATGTAATGTTGTAAATGTTTTCGTGAAATTGAAGTTCAACCAAAATGTATATAATTTTTAAGTGCAGTTAGATATGTCATAATCTTATCAATGTTTTTTTTTTGTTTATGTAAAATGTAATAGGGGTAGGCGAGATAATTACTTATCTTTTTCACCGAAAGACAACAAATGCTGCTATAAACCAAAGAACCTGTAATTAACAATCACTTGGAGCAATCCTAGCTTATCCAATAATTTATAAATAACTATAAAATCAATGCAGCCAGGTATTGATATAAATGTTTACTTTTGTAATAAATAGAAGCAGAAGGGCAATTTAGATTTATTTAACATGGAATTTAACGATTATATGCGAGGTCTTTGACTTGAATATGAACATATTGGTGAACTGCATATTTTGAAACAGAATTTGAAATAAAGCTGTGCAAATCCATGCAACACTTTCTCAAACAATGATTTTGATGAAGTTAGACGTGACTCCTTGTACATTAGAATTAAAAGCCGAATAATTTACTTAACGGTACAACCATTTTTTAATTAAAAATAACATCAATTAATTAGGATATATTTTTGCCAACAATTAGTCGGTTGTTTAAGTAATAGTTTATTACAAAAAAATCTCAATACATGGATTTACCACGTTAAACAATGCTATTCGAATCCTTAATTGTTCATGCATGTGTTGGGCATCTTAAAATGTGATATAAATATGTAAAAGAGCCATTTGTTCATGGACAAATCAGTAATATTTTTTAATATAGACCTCTTGTAAGCAGGATCGCATGACAACAAAATAACTATGCACATACCTTAATCATATTACCAATAGCAACCAAAGTTGTATTGTTGTTGCCATGGACTGTGGTTGTATTCCTAATGCATAATGAATGGAAGGGCTTCTTGTTTCAACATCTCGTTGTCAACGTGATACAATGTGACACATGTAGCCAACACTATTTATTTCGATCGAACATTTTACATTGCAAACCACCAACAATGGCGTCTTTATTGTACAAAGCCAAAAGTAGCGAACGAATTTCTGAAATAATTATCAATTTTGTCTAAAAAAGGAAACACACTAGAAACATAACTTTCTATTAACTGACATTTTTACAAAAAGGATTTAAAAGCGTATTTATTAAGAATATTTAAAAAGAAAATATTATGTACATCATAGCAATACCCATGCCTCCTACGCTTCTTATTCATTTTGATATGCTTTCAAATATTTCGTTACACATAACACGTACTGAAATAAAGACAAAAAACGTTTTTCAACCTACATTTACGTTCAGTGATTATTAATATTACGGTTACAGAGGAAGTTCAATGAGACATAGAACCATGTGCCCGTATAAGCCTAGTGCAAGGCAAGGAACCATTCATGCTGCTAACGATCACAATGACTTGCAAAAATGAGGCAATGACTCGCTAAAATAGTGGGATGACTTGCAAAAAACGGAGGGTTGCATACAAAACGGGAAAACACCAGGTGACCTTTATGCAAAAACATATGTACAAATATGGAGAAACCATATTGAAAATAATCTAAAAATCATTCGAATAATAGAAATAGCACATTTTTTATAATTCTTTTGAGTTTACAAACACATCGCGAAAACCAATTTTGCAATATATCAATTTTGTTAGACAACAACTTCATAGACTTCGCAAAACATCTCTAATATCAAAGAGCGGAGTTTTGCAATGAAGCCTTCAACCATTACATGACACAAAATGTAGTCCAACCCCTTGGGGAAACGTAACAAAATGTGATTAACGCAGAATTTTTAGCATAAATATGCATGGCAAATCTGTACCTGTATCACATCACACCCCTGGAACTATATACTTACTTGTATTCATGCGCGCAAAGTGGTCAATTGCTGTTAATGTGTTTGAATAACATTAGTGAATGACCCAACCATCGTTGATTAAGTGTGCGTGTTTCTAATGGTAGTTCTATAACATTGAAGAGAACTCATTCAAAATAACTTAAGCATAAAGAAAATAAAATCATAAGTGTTTAAAAAAAAAAATATTTGAAAAAACATCGGCGCCCAGAAAAGATAGCATAAACCTTTATTAAAACAAACAGAAGAGAAACAGAGCAACCAACAAGAAAAAAATGGATACTTATAACGTTGAGGTAAGACTTTTGAGTTCTAGTTGTTTAATTTCATTTGCATGTTGTTTGTTTCGCAAAAAGATTTTTTTTCTAAAAACCTGTTTTTCAGATATCGTAAATATGTAGATTGTCACAATAATTGCTAGGAAGTCCATTCTGAAGAATATCGGTTTTGCATGGAAATATATTATTTCATACTACCGCTTATATCCTATTGCACCTTTGCGTGTGGATGGGTGCCTCATATAAACGGTCCATAAATGTGTTTGAAATTGGAGGGATTCTATTCATACATTGCATGTATCTATAGTTTTAAGAATTGTATTATTCGGTTGCACGATATTGCATATTTTTTTGTTTGGTTGCTTCAGTGCACTTTTTCCTTATGGTGATTTAGTAATGATGTTAGGAATAACAATAATTAATTACCAGAATCGCTACAAGATGCACTCGTTTATGGCTCAGATCCACACACAAATTCATGAATTCAAATGATGTACGAGGCACAACTTAACTAAAGTGTGACCAGGCAAAGATACTTGTATAGACGTTAGTATTTGCCTCAATGTTGTCATTTGTCTATATTTATTTTTTTTAGAAAGGTGAATCCCCGCCGAAATATGAAGAATCAAGTAAGTAAAATGATAATTCTAAAACAACAAGGAAAAAAATCAATTTGAGTGAAATTTATCAATTTTGTTTTCCATGATCATGGATATACATGTGGAATGTGAATGGCATCAGAGCCAATATTTCAGGACAATTCTTGTTATGGATTCACACCGTTTGATTTATTAAGGCATCCTGGTCATTTTATTGTGATCATATCATTCTATTTACCTTTTCAATTATATCATTTTAATTCGAAATATTTCTTATAAAGCTTCAACATGATCGGATAGTAGAAATAGTAGTTAAAGGCAACACAATGTGACTTAGTTATCCTAAAACATGTCTTTTCACGTCAAAAAATACTACCGATATCTACCAGCTGGAGAATATGAAAAATATATTTTTTTAATCAAAATGGCGGCCAGAACTATATATTTTTGTATTAGAACCATTATTTTTAAATAATGCCAATTCAATTGAGACCCAACGTAAGCTGTATGTATTACAATGTATTTGACGAAAATAATTATGAAGGGCACCCCACGACATATCTTTCAAACAGTTTGAAAACCAACTTAAATCAATTTGACAACTACGAAGAACAACAAAATAATGGTTTTTGAACATTTATTTTTTCCAAAAAGGTGTTCCTTTTTTTCCAAGTCAGCTGGGCTATTTCTCCTTTTCTAGCCAGCTTGAAACAGAAAAGAAACACCTTTTGTGAAAATTGAAATGTTCAATATAACCAAATAATTATATTATATCTTGTAAATTACAGTTTATGAGATATATGCAAGCAAGTTAAAGCAACTTAGAAATAATTATTCTCACTAAATATTATGAAAATTGAGAAATTATCAAAAAGGTGTTCCTCAAACTGCTCAAATCTCCAAGCTAGAATGAATTTTCTCAAAATTTCCAAGGCAGCAAATTGGTGAGGAACACCTTTTTGAGGGAACAGCTTGTGAGGTGCTTTCAATTATTTATTGAAAATACACCTCTTTATTTTGCTTTTGGGCCACAATTTTAAATATTTCATTGAAAGACATCTTAAAATATTGTTATTATTATTATACAAAGTCACTTCGATATCAATGAAAGATGTACATTATAGTTAAGTATTATAGGAAAAATTCAGTAAAAAATACATAGATATGTAAAATTATGTATACGTAAAACCTCTTTGTTAAAAAATTGTGAAAATCCCATAAATTTAACCTTTTCTCCTCACCAAACAAGATCACGAGAATGAGATATAAGGGTGTGTTTCCACGGCGGAAAAGACAGGGTATTTTTTCACTGTTTTCTTTATAGGAATTAGAAAATATTTTCAAAGTCCTATAGAAAATAGTGGAAAAAATACCCTGTCTTTTCCGCCGTGGAAACACACACTAAGGGTTCAGTCATCGGGCATCGGCACGCCGCCACGCCGCAGATCATTTATACCAAATTGCACGCCGCCACGCCGCAGATCATTTATACCAAATTATGGTGTCTGCGGCAAATTTGCCGCTGCCAGATGACTGAACCCTAACATGGGTTTGAATCTAGTAGGAAATACAAGGTATATGATATAAAATCATACATGTCAAACTAAAAAATAATGCAAAAGAATTACGGATAAATTATGTTGTAATACCTTAAACTGATCCTTAAAAGTAGCAACTTTTTGTTATAGATTTATCAAAACAAAACCGCATTAAGGTAAAGACTTGTGGATTTGCGCTTGTGGATTTTTTCTGCGGCACAGCGATATTATAAAGAAAATATAGTAAACTCTGATATCGCAATATCGCAGAGTTTACTATATTCTCTTTGAATATCGCTGTGTCGCAGAAAAATTCCACAAGCGCGTGTCTTTACCCTTATTATTATTAACTTTGATATTGTTATCAAATAAAATACCTTAAATTGCGAATTTAGGCAATTTCAGTGAAATGTTTGAAATAAATGACAGTAGAATCTATGATCATAGCTCATACCTAAAATGTCTAAACACTGACATTAAAAATAATATTATAAACAACCAAAAAGCCGAGCAGAATAAATTAATCTAAATAATTTCGTTGTTAATATATCGTGTTTTATGAAAGATTCCGCTATGTTTTTATTTCTTGAAAAAAAAAATCAATTGGTGAGAAATATTTTGCTAGATTAAAAACAAAATTATCAAGATATTATCGCTTAACACAATCACTGCAAATAATAATATACTTTTTTTATGCTATGAATATTAATTCAAAACTATTTTGAACAGTGATTATATAACTGGAAAGAATAATATAAAACATACCAAAATTAAAACATGTGCATAACATATCATTCTACAACAATATACAAATAATAGACAAAACTCTAAATAGAATTGCTTATCATTCTTATTCTTTCAAAACAATTTGAATTTGAGGTATAAATTATTCAAGTACATTTATTTTCAAATTGTGTACTTAATCAACAAATTTATCACAAATCCAGAGAAGTTCTCATTACTTTTATTTAACAAGACTGTCCAAGGATAGCCTGCCGCAAATGGCGCAGCTCTTATTTACGCTGCAACTCGGGAACCGTTTTTTTTTTATACATAATGCATATTATAAATACATGTGCGAAATTCATTCAATATATGGTTCAACGCAAACTGTGATTCTATTTAAATAACTTGTTGTAAAAGTAGTTTAGTAGGAATATTATACATTCATTCAATGCTGAACATCCTTAAAAATTGGTTAACAAATTAGAGTATTTCCGGCCTCTAATTCAATGTTTTCGTTTTTTTTTTTAATTTTTGTCCATTAGATCAATGCGGACTTTTACAATGAAATTGGAGTATCTTGGAATAATTGATCCAGCAGAATCATATGTGTTTAGATTTTTGTTTCGGTCAACGTCATTTGAACGGGAAAATCGAGAATCAATTTCATCATTGATAACATCGGCGCAAAATAAATTGTGTCTGTTTTAACTGCAACCATCCTTTTTCATCTATATCCCTCAAATGCATACTCTTCAAGTATCAAAATCTAAATTTTTTTATGACAGCTCTCCCAACATATGAGAGTATCATGAAGAAAGTGCAACAGGCTCAAGAGGAGTCATCAGGAAAGGGAGAATTCGCCGAGAAAATGGTGGCGATTGCGTGTTGTGGAACAGGTAGGGGGTTTTATCCGATGAGAAACAAATGCATTTTAGTATGATAGCATTTACTCTAATGGTGATGAGTTATAACTATATGATTTTTTTTTTGTTGAGTAGAAAAGTCAGTATTTGCATTTCGATCTCAAACAGCTTATGAATGGTGAAAGGCAATTTAGATGTTTAAAAATGTGGACCGCCCTTTTAGGAAATAGAATATTAATAATGATATTAATGTTTTGTTAATATCTCATCGTCAATTAAATTTAATCTGAGTAAACGTTTTTGTTATGATACATCATATGTATACCTTCTTGATGTCTTGATGGTTAAAATTCTGGATAGCATTTCAGTGAAACAAATGACTCACATGTATTATGTTAGTGAATGCTTATACAAAAAGGCGGTATTTTATTTTATTTATATGTATTTTTTTCAGTATGTACAGTGATCAGCCTTCTACTTTCATTCTCCATTCCCATCGCAAATGTAGTCATAGGTAAGTTTGTTAGGTAATTTCGGCATAATATTCAAGCAATGATATAGCCTAATCTGTATAAGAAAGCAGTTCTTGTGTACTCTAAACACTGCGTGGTAGGCTACAGAGATTTGAAATAATACATTTGGAACGATGTGATGAAATTATATTTTGAGTTCTATTGTATGTAAATCAATTGAGTAATTGGGTAATTTTGATATGAAAATGAGTGATAAATAATGGAAATACCGATTTGATAGTTTCGAATGCAACAGAGCATCATATTTTATAAAAAGTCTGTTTATTTACTGTATCTATATAGTTTGATTAATCATTGTTTTGAAATAATTATTCAAAATGACATTTTCAGGGGCAATTTACATGAACGACTGTAAGGCGGAAAAGTATATCCCTATCTTTCTGCTCGTTGGCGGGGCTTTCGGCATTTTCAAAGGGACCTTGCAACTCGGAGTCACCATCCGTAAAAAGTGAGACTTCATCGAAATATTTATAATAATGATTCGTAAGCATCCGAAAAAAAAGTGTATAATCAATTATTGGATTTATTAGAGATGCAGTGAAATTGATTAGCTTTTAAGTATAATCAAGCGTACTATGAATTTTATCAACATGCGGTAAAGCATTATATTGTTTAAATCTTCTCGTATAAGTAACTTTATTGAGAGCTGTTATCATATTGTTATTATTTCGATCGTAACTATAACCAATCTAAAAATAAAACAATCAATCTAATCGTATATTATCAGGATAAGGAAAGATGAACCGGTGGAGGGAGAAGAGCATAAGCAGAACCGGCCAAATCCCTTGGAAGGTCTCGTCAGCTGCTTCCTCTTCGCATGGCTCATTTGTGGTACGGTATAAAATCAAGCACTGAACAGATTATGATCATAGCAAATCAATTATTAAATCAGCTGATTCATCAAGTATTGCTATACTTGAAGATTTTAATTTGTAGAAAAATATCTAATCATCAGGAACTTTACATCAACTACATTGATTGTGTGGAAATATATTTTCATTTCTAGAAACATATTCTCTTCTATCATTCATCTTAACCTAACAATACAGTTCGAGTATTAACAATTTGAACCGTGTGAGTAAAATAATTTGTAAGGTTTAAGTTAGACAGAGAATATGTAAAAGGGTCGGTTCTCTCTTGCAACAGGGTCGGTGTGGGTGTACAGTATCAATGGCGACGTCAAGTTCAACGACAAAGACAGTAACGACTACTGCCACGAAGTCTGCTACAAGTGAGTCATATTTTGTTTTATTTGGTATAACTATTCTAATTTGGAATATTTTGTTAATAATTTGAATTCAATTCAATTCAATTCGAATTTAGTTTTATTTGAAAATAGTTAGTTTGTTACATTTAGTATAACTATTCGTATTTTCACGAATATTTGTTGTTTTGTTATCGTTTGAAGTCATATTACATTAAGTCTTATTTGACAACACATTTTAAAGCGCAACAATTATACCATGGCTATGGAAACATATAAACATTTTAACGTTGACAACCTACCAATTAATATTTAATTCATATTTATAACTATTTTACATATTCTTTCGAACGTAATTCCAAATGTATTTTTTTATCAAAAGAGCATCAAATTATCATCTAACTGTGTCACATAAGGTACAAATGACACGAAGATGACGTATTGATTCACTTATTATAATAATACTTCATGCTTTCAGGAAAATACGGGATATTATTGCCCCGAGGGAGACCGTCCGGGAGGGCCCGAAGGCGCAGCCTGAGGGCCCTCCCGGGCGGTCTCCCGAGGGGCAATGATATTCCCGTATTTTCCTGAAAGCATGAAGTATTATTTTTATTATATGCTTTTTGTGTTTCTATTGTTAACATAGTTTTATAATTAAGACCTAAAGTAATAATAAAAAACATGAAATATGAATTTTCTTGATTAAAAACGTGAATCGGCATGTTACCCGGGAGGGTTACGCTAAGAACAAAAATGACGCAATAAATGCTTACACATATGCAAATTAGCAATTATTGCGTCACCGGGAAAATACGGCTTTTGGAAAGCCCAGTGGCTCTCCTTATGTTTTCTTTATAAAAACAACGCCAAGCCTGTAATAATGTTCTTTATTCCACTTTCCTTAGGTATGCCTTCTGGTTCATCACGGCGACCTACATCCTGATGGGCCTGGGTCTACTTTGCTGCTGTACCTGCGTGGTCTTCATCAGCTGTGTGGCATGCAAAAAGAAAGACAACACCGTCAGTTAGACACATCTTGGATTAGTAGTATGAATTATTGATCCCATGACACAGGATGTCTCTCGTAGTTGGAAAGTATATGACTGAAACATCATCACTGTCGATAAATCACTGTAAACTGTTTTTCGTTATGCTCAAATGTCTTCATCGAATTGATGCGTAAGACATAAAGTATGTAAATATATATAAACTTAATTTCGTTGATAAGATTTATAAGATTAATTTTTAAATTTCTGGAAGTGTAGCGTATACCTGTCTTCATCCTTTGTATAACATTTTAAAATTTGTATTTAAGCAATATATATGTATAACGTATAGACTTATGGCTGTGTGCATAAGGCAATGTTGATTGCTCTACATGAAATTGTCTCAAGATCGTGTGTTAGCCGAGCAACGACATTAGGCGACGTCCACCACAAAAGATTAACTTATATGTTTCTATTCAAAAATAGTCATATTCAAGTTTTGCATATTTTTCTTAAAGAGTTGATTTGCATTGAGGGGCGTTTTTAACTATGAAATACTCTTGGGGTGCACAACATGGTATTGAATCAGTATTAGTAGTTTGATGTTCCAGCTTACACGGCACAATTAAAGGATTCATGTCAGAAAAAAACGATTTTGAGATTTGGTAAATTTGCGAAGCAAAAATAAATGTTAAAGTATCTTCCTTCGCCTACACCCGTATTTGGTATAAAGTGGGCTTGCGTTTCAATTTATGGTTCTTTAATATAAAAATTGAATTAATCTAATGTTTTTACAAGCAATCAAGAAAATTTATTGTCATACTTGTTAGAGCTTTTTATCGTGTTTATTGAGTTATATTATCTTAACATGTAGCCGCAAATATATATTTTTCAGATTTTAAGTGTAAAAGTTAACCATCAAACATAAAAGGTCACTTCGTAAAGTGTAATATTGTGCATATATTGATCTTTATATTTGTTGTTAAATCATCTTAATAGTTTCGTCACCATTGTTGATGTTGGTATTCATTTCGTACTTATATATTTTATATTGTTTTGGTAATAAAAAGAAATATTCAATTTCGACTTAATCATTTATGTTTTACTGTCGTTCTGTTTTTATGATATATAGTAAGGAGATGCTGAGAAGATGCTTCAAAGAAATTGAAAATGTATCTTATTTCTAAAAGCCGTATTGGCAATCCATGTAATCCGACAGAATCACACCAATGTCGATGTGGCAATTAATGTAAATTTGCATTGTTTAAAATATGTTCTTATACAAGAGCTATGCATAAAATTAAGGCGACGAAAAAATAAATTGCATTCCATATAAATACTTTGCGATTGAGCTACTCCTGTCTTATCAAACATAAAAATTCAGACTTCAAAGTTAATTTATTTTAAACTGATCAGCTTTTAATGAGATTAACAGTAACATAACAAGACCTGTCGCGAGATGTAATAACAATAATGTCCAAGGACAAAGTGCCATATATTGCTCAAAGTTCATCAAAGACGTCAAAGTCATTTGTATGACAATTAGTCATTCCGGTATTATCTTGCAATATCCTACAATGTTTGATGGCGGCTTCAGGGTTGAACACTATGAGTGATAGGCTGGACATTTTTGGCAATCAACACCCAAGTGAATTATAGATATTTTAATATGGATAAACGTATTTCTAAAAAGCTGAACACTTCACACTGAGAGGTCTGCCTTCTTAGATTCGAAGGCATATCACTTAACATAGACATTACATACGAATGCAATTGATGATATTTCAACACACAATACAAACATTTAAGACTTCAATTCATTGAAAAAGCAAACGAAGAAATTTATCACGAAAATCATTTTACATAAGTTCTTATTATGCCACCTCTTTGAACTCAATAAGAACTCGAAACCTACTCAGAAGAGATTTTTTATATATGCAACTGATGAACCTTGTTTCATTTGCTTGCAGAGGGGTTCTTTTTGTACATCAATACACTTATAAATTATAAAAGATTTACAATTTGGATAGAATAACAGACATACGTATTTATCATCTAAAAGGCAAACAATCTTTAAAAGCTGAACATTAGAGCAGTTAACCGGACGAGTACCCCAATTAAAATTTGACGGTAAGGACCCTCTCTTGTTTTCCAAGTGTTTCGTTGTTATGGAAGACTTAAAATACCATGTTCTAGAATACCATATTGAATAACCAGTGTTACAAATTGGCACCTCAAAAATTATACATGAAAGGCAAAGTGTGTTTTTTTATGATTGTGGCCTGCTTAACAAGAATCCGAAGTCAATTTTGTTCCATCACGTCACAATTTTCTTTAATTTGCATTTTTAATTTCGCTTTTTTTTCAATTTGTGTCAAAATAAACTGTAATTTGGTAAATATTTCAAATATATTTATTCTAAAAGATTTGAAATGAACTCTATATAAATGTTTGACCACTACATTTACTATAAATATGTATTTTATTCAAAAATACAAACTAACATATTCTGATAACTTCTCGAACAAAGGGGTACCCTAGGCAGGGTCATCAAAAATAAATCGGAATTCTAAAAAATGTTTCCTTAGAGCAATCAGGCATACTATAGTCTTGTGTCGATAGTCCGATTAATATTCTCCATGATAATGCCTATAACCTGTGATATTACCATGTAAATAATACAATTTAAGCTCACAATCTTAAGGTACGCGCGGCCCGTTTAAGTCCGTGCGAATTACATACCTTTATGCTTTAAGGTTTTTTTTTTAATATAACGATTTTTATAAATGAATTTTTATATCTTACATTGTATAAATTTCAAATAATGAATAGTACAAAGTCAAAATTCGCATTTATTTCTATGTTTCTTATGAAATTATGTAGACCTGGACATTGGCATTATGACAGCGCGAACTTCCGGTTGCTTTCGTGTGTAAAATATGTGACACAATATGAAAATTTTAACAGTACGAACCAAAATCAGTATTCCACAACAGTTTAAAAACGATTTAAGGATATTTAGACATAAAGTCACTGAAATTCGAAAAATGAATAAGCAAACAATATTTTCGTTTAGATTGATTTGTGCATCACTAATATTTTCTTAGTTAAAGATGTAATTGGATGTTAAAAGCCTTTTTGCTGAACAGATTATGAATATTGAAAACTGAAAAGCTAAATTCCGAGTAGGTTTACATTGTAATTAAAAAATAATCATAAACTATAAAGTCAGAACCATAGAAATTCGTCAAAAATGCCAAAAGTTTAAAATCGAGTTTACAGTAAAACGGGACGTGATAGAAAATGTTTAAGTTCACATTCGTAATCAGCGTGGTCGAGTTGATAAAGTAGACACAATTTCATTCATGAATTTTTAAGTGTAACACAGTGATATTTTGCTGAAATCAAGCACGATTGCGTATATTTGACCGCTTCCTTTCCATGACTCATAAAGTGCATCTACCAGTTGTGTTCACACGACTTAACAGGACTAAAACCATGCTATTTAAGGTTAGTTATATTGTTTTGTTAATGTGTTGCAAGGTCCTTAAGACAACTAAATATTATCACCCTGCAATGAATGTCCATGAATGAGACAGGACGATAGTTGTCTTGATTACTGTATTGACATTAATTCAACAGTGGATATAAAAAATCTATCCATGAGGAATTGGAAGAGCCTCTTCTATAGGACTTGTATAAAATATGGCACAAAAATGTCCATTTCTAACGCAATCACTTAAATGAATATGTGCCGATTTGAAATCGGTCCTGCTGGTTAGAAACAGCTCGCAAATTTTCCCACGTAAAACAAAATACTAGGCTTCTTTTGGGTTCGTCTGTGCAAGCCTGGTATATTCCACATCTCTTCCATTGTTAATACGTTAATTTTCGTTAACGAATTCGTTTCCTTTGCTCTCACTCAATAGATGGTAATCCGGCAGATGGTTCGAATATAAGGGCACATTTGTTGTCTTCTCATGAGAGCATTGATATTGTTCCAAAAATTCTTTGGATTGTCTTTGGTTGATATAAGTATCATTTATATATATTCTGAGTGTACTTCTTCACAGTACTTTCATATATTGACAGGTAGTTTAAAAACAACTAACCGTCAGGTAAAAGGTTTTTTGGCTTGAATGAAAAAAATATATCCTTTACGTGTAAATAGTTTGATATTATGGATGATTTATGGATAGCTGTTGTGTGATTTTGACTATGTAGGAACACATTTACCGATTGTTTACCGCAGTTCCTTTTCAATAAATTGATTTTATTCTATTTATAATTAAACTGGGTTGCCGTCGATATATTCGCTTTGTAATACTAAAATAGCCTCTGGAGCATCATATACATAAGCTTTATTGTGCTTGTAGATAATTTACCGGATGAGTAATTGTCATGGTATTTTAAAACCGAAGCTTACGTGCCTGAATCTATCAAAAGGAGCGGTAATTCGATTTCTTTGCAGGTATGTTATAAATTTTGGTTTGAACAACGTACATATAATTTGACTTACACATAGATCTTAAATGTGTTTGTTATTGTGTTGTGTAGACGGGAGAATGGGAGTATAAAGCGATTGTGTAATTCGCGGATGGCTAGGGGCTGGGCGTTTGTCAGGGTACTAGGACACCAAGACTTGATAAACATATCGAAATGGGTATATGAAAACGATACAATATGCAATAGTACAAAACACCCTGAACGCCGCGAGTATGGAGAGGTGCTATTGCATAATGTATGATTATGTTGATTGGCATTGAAGCTTGACACTATTGATTTGAATTGATGTTTGTGCGATTTTAGAATGACTAATCACGGCCTTACTAGAGAAGTTATGCAGATATGGAAAATTCACCGAAATGACGTAAGCAAACAAGTAACAAGCAATGTGATTGGTTATATTTTGGAAATACAGGCTATTATCACAAAGATTTTTATATCAGCCCAAACTCACTACTATCAAAGTTTAAATTAAGTTAATTTTTTGGTTTTTGATCAAAACTACTGAGTAAAATTAACATGATATTAAACATAATGTTGCGGAAAAAAGGGGAATGTCGGGTACTAAGAATATAAAAACGCTGGTGTATATTTTATAGAATTCAATGACGATGTAATATACAGTTCGAGATAAAAAATATATTTTCGGGGGTACCTGAGATTTCATCTGTTGCATGAAAAATAGAAAAACATCCGGTTTGCATTTACTTCCTGAATCCTGGGATCAATATTATAATACTCATCCCAGCTGAATCACGACTCAAAAAATATTTGTTTCAGCTGTTTGTCCCATGATATATAAAAGATGGGGAGGGGATCGAGGTCGGATGTTAGCCTTTGTGTGAAGTATCTGCTGTTTTTCTGCAACTTCATTTTCTTTGTGAGTAAAGAACAAAAATAATTCAATAACAAACCTTCAAACTTTTTCAGAGAAGTTAAAAGTTGCATGAATAACACTTGTGGCATTCACCGTAGGGTTTGTGCCATTGGTGTGTGAGTTAATGTCCTCGCTTAATTCATAAACAGAGTTTTTGTAATTGGAAAAAAAATACACGTTGACGGAGTTCTGTTCACCTGTGTAGATCTATCTGATCGTCCAGGTAACATTGTGTATGTGGTGGTAGCTCCAGTGAAATTAACGCGTTCATAAAACGTTTACTAAACAACTTCGTAAAGAAACACAAACAGACCAAGACTAAGTGAGTTTTGGTTAATTACATGAAGTTAACTTGTGGTTGTGGGGGAAGGGACATCGACTCTTATCTATCAGCACTTACCGCACTCAAACCTCCATTAACTAGCCATATGCTGAAGGGACGTTCAGCGAGCATGCCTTCCAAGGGGTAGGGTGAGAAGTGGCTAGAGAGAAAGAGAAGGAGAGGAGACATGTCTGTTTAATAGAGGTTCCCCCCTGGGGCACAGAGTGGCATTTAACGGGGTGGGCGAAAACCCTGGCAGCCGTACCAAACCTGCAATAGTTATACCTAATCATCCCCGTGAAACGGAGGGATATAGGTTTGGACTTGTCCGTCCGACCGTCTGTCCGTCCGTCTGTCTCACCCTGAGGGTGGGTGTCTTGTAGACATCACATCGCCATTAATGGACGTGCCTAGAGGTTTTTTTCTCCCCATATTCGATACAAACAAGGATTATAGATGTGCAACGTCAAAGTTTCCATTTGATCGACGTAAAATTGTCGGAATTACAGCCCTCTGAACTTAGTCGAAATTCATGTTTTATTTGCGCTTAGGGTGGGTGTCTTGTAGACATCATATCGCCATCACTGGACGTGCTTAGAGGTTTTTTCTCTTCATATTCGATACAAAAAGGATTATAGATGTACAACGTTAAACTTTCAGTTTGATCGGCCAAAAGTTGTCGAAATTACAGGCATTTGAACTGATACATTTGTGTTTTTCTCCAGCTTTATTTGGTGTTTTTTGAACGTCAGATCTTTATTAATGAAGTGGTCACAAGTTTTTACTGTTCATATAGCTTCTAACGAAGGATTATAGGTGTGCAACGTCAAGGTTTCAGTTTAGTCGGCTAAAAATTGTCGAAAGATTACGCGTATAACTTGATGTTATGAGCAAAGGAATGTTGTGAAGAATGGTTGTCAGAACGACGTTGTGAGAAAGAAGTTATGAAAAAAACCGTTGTGAGAAAGCCATTGTGATAACGACATTGTAAGACGTTGTTAGAAAGAAACGTTGTGAGAGAGATGTTATTACGCGTAAGACAAAACAAATTGATTTGACTGTCGCCATAATTAACATTAGGGAGCCCGCATTCTAATCGACGAATATGGTTTCAATTTTTTTTCCGTATTGCTCATATTTGAAATTATAGCCCTCTGGGAATATTGTGCTTGTTTGTGACAATAACGTGCACGGGGGATCCTACTGCTCTCTGACAGCATCTATTTTCATCAGTGGTCGTTTTGCACAACAATTGTATGTATGGTTTAGTTCGGCGCAACAGTGGTAGGTGTTCGCAAGGATACCTTTGGAAATAGGCTATCTAGATTCAAAGGGTTTTCCCTGGTTATTCTATCAACTTGCATTCTATTAAACTATTAACATACTTGTTTATGCATTATTTTACTATGTATTACATGTTGATTGATTCTATAAATGAACACTTAATAAATACAAGTAACGAAATTGGAATTTGCGTTAGTGTTCTATTATTGAATTTCTATTCAAGAGGACTTTTTTTTTTAGTAAAATGTATGACTATATTCAATATATTTACGTAATGGTTAAATTATTCAATGTTTGTTTGAATTAATTTCCACCTTTATAATAGTGATTCAATTAAGGCCTATCGATCGTACCTAATTTAAGTAAGCACAAAATAATTAATACATTCAATCAATCGATCCTGCAAACAGGATGGTAATTGTAAATGTCTTCTTTTTTTGCAGCTTGCAAGTATTTGCGTTGTTGCGATCGGTGTCTATGCTCATCTGGAAAAGGAGAAGTATCTTCCAGAATCTGGAGTGGATACCCACGACCTTGATATCTATGACTTGCTCTTCGACATAACCATAATCTTTATAGTGTTCGGTGGTGTTCTTTTCGTTATCTCGTTCTTCGGTTGCATCGGGTCACTGAGAGAAAACGTGTGCATGTTATGGACAGTAAGTACAACTTTTCCATTCTTATAATATGTATCATAAATTACGAATAAAAACCAAATTCCAATACATGATATTGGTTTGTTTGATGTTTTTGTTTTGTGTTTAAGAGATACGTGTGGCAACATAAACCTACACAAAGAATAATATGAGCTAAACCTGTTTGTTTTTAATAATATTTTTTATTCAAATCTTGGCTCTGGTGCGTAGACATGGCAAAAACATTCAATGTACATATCAAAACATCAACCGTTGAAGGATGAAATATATATTCCAGAATAACTTAGATGGACAATAAGTGAGAGTAGAGTTACATTGTATTATCAATAAGTTGCTATATTTAATATTGGAAGGAAAAGTCCATATACAGTAGAACCTCGTTAACTCGAGTGCGGTTTACTCGAATTACCGGATAACTCAATGTGATTTTGAAGCCCCCTGTTTTATATATAAGTCGTCTAGAAATACAGTTAAGTCGGAATTCACGGATAACTCGAGTTTGATCTGAAGTCCCGAGCATCTTGAGTTTGCATGCATCTACCATAGCTTATAAATTTTATTTTATTCGCAGTTTGCTATTTTACTCGGCATAGTCTTCCTTTTCGGAGTGGTCGGAGCAGTGCTTGCCTTTTTATTCAAAGACGACTTTGAAAAGAGAGCAGAAAAGG
>LQRL01071269.1:22379-40580 GCA_001703475.1 Hydroides elegans
AACGGAAGGCATCAAACGATATCGTGATGACCCCGATTGGTACGACTTTGTCAACTGGGTTCAAGAGACGGTGAGTTTGCACACGTGTAACATATCTAAGGAAACGTTATCTTGTCATCGATTTGATCCGCCTGGTTTGGCATGTTGTCTTCAAAATATTAATTAAGTCCAAAAATAAAACCAATAATCAATACGAATAATTTCAGATCGAGGTGATTCAATGTCATTGTTAAGTAAGTTACGTAATTGATTTTCAATTAAATAAGTTGCGCTTATATCAGCTTAAAATGGAAACATCAATTACTCTTCTGTTGGTTAAGTTGTTCATTCAAAACATAATAATCTAGTTTTGAATTGCGACTATAATGCATTTATCGTCTTGACTATTACTAGCTAGTTTAATACCTCACTGTTCATCAGCAAGCAGTAGGTATGTGATTGTAGCTTGCCTATTTGTACCATAAAAACCATTGTTCATAGTAATTTCTTACGCTTTATTGTATTGTCTGACTAAGATTGAAGCACGCCTTAAGACAGTCCACATAAATTTAAAAATGTCTTGTCTTTTGACTTGAATCTTCTCTATTTTTTTTTTCCAGTTCGAATGCTGTGGCGTGACAAGTGACAGTTACAAAGACTGGAGCATGAACATTTACTTCAACTGCTCAGAAGAAAACATCAGTCCCGACGCTTGTGGTGTGCCTTACTCGTGCTGTAAGGAACAAGACGATATCACTGTGAGTTTCTTGATTTTAACACACCAGCTTTGAAACGAATAAAAAGTAATTAAAAAACAGTGTTTAAAAAGCATTGAGCATTCCTGTAACACACACATACAATTATCTTATATAGACACCCCAGGTTACTATTTGACAAACATTAAACATATTAAGAATTAGATCTAGATTTATATTTTTGTTTAACGCCTGTTACTTTCACACATTCCTGTGATAAAAAAAGTACAAATAGCTCAAAGTGAAATCAGCGGCAAAATTACTCAAGTTTCAATGGTTATCGTTATCTCGGTCTGTAAATGGAAACCGTTGGGTAATCAGATACAGATTGCCGATCCATCATGCAGTTTTAAGTTAAGTGCAGGTTCAGTGTTGAAAAGAGGCGATGCCTTTCGCTTAGTAATTCAGTCCTGTACTCTTTGTTTCAACTATTTTGTGAAGAGCTCGATCTTGACTAGGACATTTTGTATTAAAAACTGATGATGTAAGAAAATAACAACAAGGTTGGAAACCTGCATAATTGAACACAAAACACAGAACCGTTTGGATACAATAACAAACAAATGATCAGCATTAAAAATGAATTTCTCTCGACCATTTTTGCCACCTGATTCATTAACTTGTTTCTCTGTGAGGCAATTTACATACTGTTATTCAGTTCTTTCAATACTTTGGTCTGATTTCAGAAAGGCGTAACCAACACGGAATGTGGCTATGGGGTCCAAGAAAAGTCTGTAAGTGAAATTTGATATACGTTTATAGAATTCCAAAGCCATTTAATGCAACCAAAAGGATCCTTGTTTTCCATTTGATTATTTTCCTTTTTTTCTCGCATATAGTGGAAACTTATTGAGCTCTTTAAATCATTGAAATGATCTCTAAGCAATACACTTACACTGTTAAAATGTTTTTTTTTTGTAATCCAGTAGATTATTTTAAATTTATCTCGCAATATTAAAATGTTTTTCAGTAGCATCCTTGCTGTTTATACGCACATTTACAAACAGTTTATTACATGTTATTTCGATAGCGAAACATGATGGTTATTTTTGGGAAGCAATAGAATAACGGTGTAATTTGAAATGACCTTCTAGACTAGATACGCACGGGGTATCAATTACCGCTGTATGTCGTGTGTGTTATTATACATTTCAGGTCATATACTAAGATTTCAAAATGAGAATGTGTTTAATAAATCTTCATCTCGATATTTGAATACAGACTTCAGAAGCAAGTGAAATCGTCTACACTGTGGGGTGTATAGAAGCCTTCCAGGACATCGTGGAACAAAACCTGTACATAGTTGGAGGAGTGTGGCTTGGTATAGCCGTATTACAGGTAAATATCATACATTACTTGGATTATTATCTGTTTATCATTCTCTGATCAACGACCTCTTCTATGTTTTAGTAGACCGACTATACAAAATTTGAGTGATAAAAAACCCGGACACTTTTTGCTCGAGAGTTCCTGTGTTTCGATTCAAACTACATACAGTTGTGTATTTGTCGTACAATTTCAATGATAGTGAAAATACCACATAGCGCCATTATTAGCTTAAGTCTCACAACTAATAAACTTAACTAATATTGTTTCATATTCAAAGATACTGAGTCATTACCATCAGCCATTTTACAAAAAGTCCAATTTCACATAAGTAAACTAAACTTATTTTTGCTTCCGCAATCGACATGTATATAACGCGGCCAGAGGCTGTCGCCTTTCAGTAACTGTTTTCAAATGTGTGTATGTGAAAGTGAAGGGGAATAAAACGGATATACATGTATTTCAATAGTGAATCATAGGAAAATGGAGTTTCGAGATGAAACAAAAGTCCTGTATAAACTAGTTGGTGTCTTGTGATTGTACTTTTTAACTCTTTAAAGGAGTATACATATGGATAAGTATGTGTTGTTGATTGAAATGAAATTAACTAAAAGGAAGAACGCCGAAAATGGAAGAAAATATAAACTCTATATGAAACAGTCTACTTTGATCCCAGTATAGTTCGTGAAAGTGATCTGACTCGCATGAATGACTATTTTACACGAGTCGTCACTTTGTACAAAAATGGAATGCGTAGCGCAAAAATGAAAAATGAAATGTGCCATGCAATGATGCTGGACATTTTAGCACAACCGAACGCTGCTGCATTAGGCGTGCTCGATAGAGAATCTCAGCGGTATTTCTTCAAACAGTCCTTTTTGAACTGTTTTCCGGAACGGTTTTATAATTTTGTGGACAATAACCCGCTTTTTCTCGAAAAGCTTCGCGACAGTTTCCTTCCACTCATTGTCCAAGAAGATGAGCCCGATCTGCGTGCATTGCTTCGTAGGGCAATCGGTTCGCGATGTAAATTGTCATTTTGTGATTTCTGTGATACGCTTTGGTCGGAAGCACTTGTTGACATATCGGGTGTTGCTGAGCATGTTAAAGCTTTATATAGTGAACTTCTTGGTGAACAAAAATTAGAAGTAACCAATTTATCTTTAGTCAAAATAGTCATTCGCTCAGGCATATCACGCCATATTTATGTACTACGTGAATTAATCAATGACACCATTTATAAAATGGACGCTTATACGATATCAAAGTTAATCGAATGGGCAAGCAACTCAAATATAAGAATCAGCGAAATTCCTGCTCTCAGACAATGGGAGGACGAGATTGCTTTGCCGAAAACAATGACTAATGAGCCTAACTTTTTTTCATCCCAAATATCGCACACAGGCAGTCCTCTAACTTTTAGACATGAGTCGATTGTTCCTAGAATTCTTGAACGAATGGAAGGCTGTGCCTCGAACCCTGTTGTAAACGAGATTCAAACAGACGTAACATGGCTGTTGCGTGAAATATGCAAGGGTTTGGAGGTTCGCTGGAGTACAAACAAAGCGGATAAGGAAGGTAACTGTTGGTGTAAGCCTTTACTTGTTGGAAGCGCAACGGAGTGTACGCGGGGATTGAACATAGACGAGTTTGATTACATTTTGCTAGGAGGTCATAGCGACATGTCCACACCCTTGCTTGAAGTTGTATCTACTATGGCATCATCCTCTCTACAACACCCCCGTCTCGTGATTGACAGCATGTATGTAGATGCTCACCAACGAAACTACCCGTGCTTGCATATCGCATGGACACAAAATAGCTGTCAACATATACCCATTTCAATCGACCTGGTACCTTCGTATCCACTCGAAAGACCAGTCACTCTCCCTCACCACAACTTTCTGCCTGTACCAAGAGAGCATCAGCCTGACCTCACTGACTGTGATGATGTATCGATGAGCACTCCAAGATTATATACCGGATATGGTCGTAGCACAGTGTTTTCACAGGTTGAGAATTTTGTAATAAAGGCCCTTCCAAGCCATGTTGTTCAGGGTTACCGAATCGCAAAAGCAATTCGAATAACCCACGTCATCCAACCCATTGTTCATGAGCTCATCCGACTGGGGATCACCGATGATATTCACCAAATCATTAGAACCTATCACTTGAAGACATGTGTGTTCCACTTAACTCAGTACTATGTTTATGACGAAAAAGACACGCAAGCCAACAATCGATGGACATGGTCCATAGCCATCTTCGAACAACTGCGACATTGTGTGTTGTTAGGTGATGTCATGGAATTCTTTGATAAGGGGCGGTATATGTTTAGAGGACAAAAGCATGAGTGTATACATTTTGAAGCTGATTTCATCTCAGCCTTACCGCGGTTTTACTGCTGCCGCGTTCGAAAGGCGAGGCTCCTTGTGGTTGATCAGATTCTTCGTGTGTTGCGTCATTAAAAAAACGAGTACACTCCTAAGAACAAATCACTGCGCAAGAAGTTAGCCAACGTCGTGGAAACATCAATACTCGGTGTGATTTGAACGTATGCCGAATATAAGGTATATGGACAACGACACTGGTATATGGAGGTAGATATTAGCTTCACAGTGACGCTTTAACATTATAGAATGACGTTATTATCAGACGCGCGCTTTATAATAGGCAGGTTGCTATGTACAGTGTAAGTGTGAGCTTAGGTTACACCCTTTCAAAATAA
Organism: Hydroides elegans; assembly: GCA_001703475.1. Taxonomy (NCBI): domain Eukaryota; kingdom Metazoa; phylum Annelida; class Polychaeta; order Sabellida; family Serpulidae; genus Hydroides; species Hydroides elegans. Next base: position 27,168 of record LQRL01071269.1, read on the forward strand.
ACGTTTACGGTACATGCATTACCATCTCTATAGCAGCATTTGTCGTATACATTATAAACACGTAATTACATTTTCCAAACGTCTTAAACTATATGATATTCTGTTTTTGATATAAATATTTAATTTTGTGTCGTTTACCAGTTATTTGGAATCATGCTGGCAAAACTACTGGCAGACCAGGTGCAGACCACCAAGGAAATGGCAAATTATGGCAACAGATAGTAAGTTGTTTATTTCCTTTTATTAAATCGGAAAACCGTTAGACATAGCCCTTGCTTACAAAATATACTATTTGAAGAGCAGATAAAAGATCTGTGAAATATAAATGCGTATCTTAAAGAGTTAATTGGTTCTGTAATGTTGCAAAAAGAGAGAATGCACAGGCTTTGCAACGACGCAGTTGTATAGATTAAAACCATAAGTTCTCGTCTTGATTTTATTTCCTGGAATTATATTGAAGCATTCAAATAAAGATAAATCCTTATCTTTAAAAATAAATTCCAACATGTTTAGATTGGATACAGGATACAGTCTAAAATTGTTGTTAATAGAAAACTACATATATAGCTGGTAAATATATATGTTTTCTTGTTTTCTTTCAGTCGCTAGTCATATTGAATAGCTTGGTTACTACCAAAAAAAGGGTCCAATTCCATATATAAAGACTGAATCGACATGCAGATCTGAGAATCGTCCGTTTTTAATCATATGCAGTCCTGATTAATCAAAGCATGTGTATAAGGACATGTGTTCATGTAAATTATGTAAAAATTGTAAAGCGGATTTTTTTGTGTGTGAAAATTTAAACTGTATTTGTTTTAGGAGGAATCATGTTTACTCGATACCGGTTTTGAAATGCGGTTTTGAAATATGGGTAATGCTACAATTCAAACCTTCTCCTCTGAAACAATAATATATAAGCCTGGGAAAATTGGGAAAATATAAATATCAATTGTCAAATATATGAAGGTCACAGGGTTATGCCATTTTGTTGGCTATAATACATTTATAGTCAAGCATTAGCCAACTGTTTTACGCGTGTTAAAATGTTTCACCTCACTGTAACAAGTTTAGTTGCTTCTATCCATTGTGCGAGTCGCCCATTTTTGAAAAATCTTAACAGGCAATCCATCCTTTGATTTAATTGCTTGAAAAAAAATTTAAATTGCATTTCAAAGTATAAACCTAGTTTTGCAATTGATGCCGTCCCTATACTTTGTCTCAATGACGCTTCTTGCCAAAAGAAATTAGACTACGCATACAGAAGATAAAGAAATAAAATAGATTTCTTGAAAATGAAATTCCGAATCTGTTTGATGATTATTCAACATTCCTTCTAAATTTAGTAAACATAATTTACTGATCGAATTACATTTTGCTTTGCTGATTATTTTTCGGATATGTTTACTTTACATTCAATGGTTGTGAGATTACCAAATGTGCCTTTTACGTGTAAACTGAGATTTGTTTATAGTTTTTGTTCGATTTGATGTATTTTATGAATCTGTATTTAAACTGCGAGTTAGTAAATTGAAGGAACACGATCTGATGTTTATCTGTCTGTTTAGTTTATTTTCATATGATTATTTAGAATTCACATATTGATTATTTTCACATTAATGAGTTCACTGTAAAATATGCATTTCAACAGAAGATCTGCTGCTATCTTTAAAATAGATATTTTTCATATTCTTTTCATTTTTTGAATGAATATTTTTAAAGGATTTTTATGTTGTAAGATATAATAAATATTCATTTATATCCTTCACTCATAAAACACTATTTAACCGTTAGATCTAATCTGCATTTTGCTAGACTATATTTTTTGAATTGCCGAATAAATAATTTATTTTTTGAAAGCATAAGTTAATTATATCATATGTGTTTACAATTGTTTCTGTGCTGACATTATGTAATATAATTAGATTTGGAGTGAAAACCGATGGGTAATGGTCTTTTATTTGAAATTTGAGAGTTTAAATTATTGGAATACTGGTACGTTATGCAGTAAGCCGATCCGTATGTGGCTATGTACCCAACCAAATGTCTTTGCATTGCGAGAAAATATTGTGATTGTAAGTAAAATAGTATATTTCATATGCATCTTGAAAATTAAAGTAATGTGGTTACAAACAAGTGTTTGCATGTTTGTATGCTGTGTGTGTATATGAACATTTCTTAAGCATGTATTTCTGAAATTGACCACCAAGTAGAAGGTGCAATTAATATTAGTATTAAATAAACGAATCTCAATAAACAGTACAAGAAATAGCTAGAATATTTACAGGTAGATAGAAACAGCTGGAATATATTGAACCTTATCAAAATTTCTCCGTTGATATATATAGGCCTACATCATAACAAAAATGATTTGAATTTGCCTTGGTATATTTTGGTTTCAAATTAACTTTTTTTTTAAAGTTTCGGGGGGGGGGGGCACTATGGAAAAAAAAAGTTTATCAAAACGATATGTCAGTTTGTGAATAATTTTGAATCCGACACCATTTCATGTAGACTGTGCAACTGTCCAAAAATGTGCCAATAAGTCGTACTTCTCAATCGTACAATCATGTTCATGTATATTTATGATAGTGATATACTAAAGAATGGATTTGCCTTAATATTAGGTGTAGTGTGACATATTATCATACCTAAATTAAGTATCGACAGGATGATTCTAAAACTTAAATGATAGTTATGGAAAGTTTATTTCGATGTCAAAACTAGTGTAGACAATAATGCCTCACCAAATCATCCCGATTGAAAAAATATATATACAAATATATCAGTCAATAATCCTATTGTTACAATTTGGAAATTGGAACCGCTATTTGTTTTCATTTTTAGCATTAGCCTAAGAAACTGATTCCTTGTTTATTCATGAAAGTTACGGTTTAAAGAATCCTCAATAGCCTATCATCAATTTATATGTGTAAATAAGAATACATTTAATATTTATATACACAAAAAAAAACATTTAAAAGAAGAAGAGAAAATCGTTCATGAAATGTTACATAGCGCAAATGAAATGGGTCTCATTTTCAATATGCTTTTCTTGTAAATACGCATTAAGTATATTTTGATAAATAAGAAAATTAAAGTCGCAAACGAATGAATGGCGATCTATACAAAATGTTAGACCAGCAAATATTAAAGGTAACGAATTGCTTTATTGTATATAGTAAGGAGTCGGTTGTTTAATGATTTGTCCTTTACTTATCATAAATTGAATTTGTAATCATATACAGCTGATTAAACAAGAATACTCTAGAATTCTATTTTTGTACCCGCTTTTGTTTGTGAATATTTGTATGTGTAATTAGTCATGTTTTGTTTTAAATTCACGTTGAAAAGGGTAAAATGTATAAATGTCATTTCTTTTAAAAGTTTCAATTTGTAATCACAGAAAGAATTGCACGTATGCATGTTTATAACACGCAGATATACATGTTTATTTATAAGTAACACAATTAAAAAAAATGTATATACATGGGTTTTATGTTTGGATAATAAGCAACCGGCAATTAACATACAGACATGATAAGTTGTGAGGTAATGGAATATGTTTATATTTTTACCATGTTCAGTAAGATTACATCAAGTATTTGCTTTATAAGCGAATAGTGGATGTTAAATCGCTTTAGCATGATTGCTATATTTTTGAACGCATTTGATAAGGGAATTTACTCCTCCAATTCGGTTGCACTGATTTGGGTTTGAGTGATTTGCAATATGTTTTTAACACTATTGGTACTGTGGAAACGAAAAAGTCTGCAAACTCATACATGTCAATTTTATGCTTCTTTGAAGCAATTTAAATCTACATCTTTAATAGATTATATATAGTTTTTATGGAATTTCGGTTGAAAAAGAGTCATTCGATGTTATGCCAATGCATATTTTGATTCATAAGCTGCAGGCTTTTTTGGAGGAATTGTTATATGAACCAACACGTTAGATAAAATTTGTCTTGCTATATTCTGAATAATTCATACTACTTTTGCAGATTATGTCGACTTTCTTTATAGTTTTGTGTGTTTTCATATGTTCCGTAAAGGCATTTTGTTTACTTAAATAAAAATATATTTTGTTTACTTAAATACATATATTTAGTTCATTATGGGTAGTGTTATCACTGCGATATGTATGCTGCAATAAACTGGGATATATATTTATAAATAATCATAGATGTTTTATTGTATTTGCTTAATTAAGAGTTGACAAACGCTTTTCTCATTATTCTATGATTTGAAATTCCAAATCAATATTATATATCATGTCATATGCAGTATGCCACGCATCGGACATTCGCTATCAAACTTTAGACATTCCAGATGAATGTTTTTTCATCACTAAGTTAGAAGTTACACGCACTGCTACTTCCTAAAAAGCTTACTACTCCGGTATTCCGAAAGAAATTACATACAAAAACAAAGAGCGAATGTGTTCTATGGATCTGATATTAAAGTCATGAAGTCAAATGAAAACACGCATACGAATATGCATTACATATTTATTAAGAATACTGTATGAACATATCGATTTGACATATTAGGAAACAAGTTAAGGTATTATAACACAAAAGAAACTAAAATCATGCAAATAATCGTTGTTGCTATTCTGGATTTTTCTTATTGAAAAAAAAAAAACTTAAAAAACTGACAATATCACAGGCTTCCCAGCGACCGATACACGAAAAAAAGGTTTTTCTAAAAGGTTTTTGTGTTGGAAAAAAAGGTTTTTAAAAGGTTTTTGCCTATAAAAAAAAGGTTTTAAAAGGTTCCTTAAACAGCTATAAGATAACATGGATGTATTATTTTTAATCGTTTAACACATAAACAAGCCATCGTTGAGATCGCAGAACAACCAGACACCCACAATCTGTGTATTTTCGACCCATTGAGGCTAATTCTATTTCAGAATTCAAAACAATCGATTTTATAACACATATCAATGTTTGTTTTTTTTTATATAAAAAATGAAAATATAAAAATATATCTTGCTTTTGCCCAAAAAAAAAAGGTTTAAAAGGTTTTTTTTTTTGTTGAAAAAAAAGGTTCGCTCCAGAAAAAAAAGGTTTTAAAAGGTTTAAAAGGTTCCGCTGGGAAGCCTGTATCACTATAAGCTATAAAATGTTATCTTATACCATTTCATTTTATATTTTCTCGTGAAATGAATAATAACTTAAACGAGACTTCCTTTTCAAGATTTTTTTTAACCATATTAAACAGCCAGTGTCTTTTAAGCAACCTTGATTCTGATGGTATTTGGTATAGAATCTAGTACGAAAATAATCATTCCACTACCAACTTAATACATTAACTTGTATTTGAAATGTGGAATCTAGACTTAACGATTCATTACCGCCCCCAAGGTGGTAATACATACTCCAGTCCAAACTGCCCATACTTGAATTTAACTTCAATTAATTTAACCGAACGCTATCCCGTATTTGATTTTCGCATCCTATTCATACATCTACCACATAGATTATATAATATTATGACTAGATAAATGATCTAAAAGAAGCTAGCTTCAATTTATGAGATGCCACAAGCGAAAAAAAACACCGAATATTTCAACAACGTATCAACGAAACTCTACAAGCTTACAGCAATTGAGATTCACAAGCATACTACAGTTGTATATGTATATTAAAATCGATTATATATCGTAATAGCTTATTTAATGTCTATTTTTTATACATCGAAATACATTCTTTTTTAAACATATAAAAGTGAATTTATCCATCTAAACTTATATTTGAAACATATTATGATCTTCTTTCAAACAAGGAAAACACAAAAAATGTTCGTGGATATAAGAACGATCATATTATAGCTAAATCAACTTTGCAAAACGAAACAAGAGTGAACAATGATTAAATTCGAAAATTATTGCCAAACGAACAGCTATTTTTAACATTAATGTAAAAATATTATATCTACATGTTTAGATTAGAAAGAAGGATGAACTTAGAAATTGTACACATAAGAATACACTATGAGCAAAATATTGTTTGGAATAGATAGTGACAATAGTTTACACGTTAGTAAACCAAATGTCATACTTTCCCAATTTTTGCGCTCTTATATATCTTAGAAAAATTGAATGAATGAAATGCGTTTCTAAAATGTAACCAATTATCTATCTGTATCGTCACAACTTTGATTATCCTCGATGATTTTATTCATTGAACTGGATCACATAATAAACATGAATAATCAAAATGAAAGCCCATAAAATATATAAACAGCACTAATATCTAAAACACAAGCCCTCAAGTCTGTATTTGAAATAAAATTTCGTTTACAGTTAAACTGAAAATTCTACAACTCACACAATGCCCTTTCATTTAAATCTTAAGATTTCAAAGATTCCTGATTATATTCTATTAAACAAGATTCAATATTTTTTTGAAATAACATTAGCTCGGCATGCATTCTTTTAACTCGACTCAGATTTTGAGAAGGAGGACTAGTTTAACTAACATTTACTACAACAAAACAACAACACTGATACAGTAGAACCTCGTTAACTCGAACACGGTTAACTCGAATTCCCGGTTAACTCGAACGGATTTTGAAGTCCCGTTATATTTTACTTATATAAGTCTTATAAAACCACGGTTAACTCGAAGTTTTTTAACTCGAAGTAAATTTCATCCCAACAATTATTGAAAACGTGTATATATTTTGTCTATATTTGGCTATCAATACAATAACAAGTCAATAATTTAAGGAAACTTTCAGCAAAAATGTTCAAAGAGCAACATGTAGTGGGATAATGTTTGCATGGGGGATTAGTGGAAGGGCCCCCAAATTCAGTTATACCTTCATCAAAAAATGTTCAAAGAGCAACATATAGTTGCATCACGTTTGCGTGGGGGATTAGTGGTTGGACCCCTAAAAGTAGTTTACTTTCATCAAACAATGTTCATAACGCAATATGTAGTGGCATCACTTTTGTACAGGGTATTAGTGGTAGGACCCCTAAATACAGTTTTACTTTCATCCAAACATGTTCATAGAGTGGGATAAAGGGTCTCCATATAACATGCATAAATATAAGCATGGACGTATTTTGTGGCTGATTTCATCGATATCCACCAGTTAAAAAAACAGAATATATTCTTAATATACTTAATTCTCTTAATGAAGAAAAGCATGGAAAGCATGAGAACTTCATTTTAGATGATTTCCCTTGCATTTATATATGTATTTCCATTCAAATTACCATTTTAAAGCATATCTGCCCGAAATACAGTGAAAACATTATTTGTGGCCTTACGAAGTTGAAATCTAGAAAACACGGTTAACTCGAATTCCCGGTTAACTCGAAGTTAATCTGAATCCCCGAGCACTTCGAGTTAACGAGGTTCTACTGTATATAGAATACCATATTAATAAATGTACGGCTTCTTAGCAGGAAGAAAGAGGAAAAAACAAAAGACATAATCTAAATTTCAATTATTAAATTTTGGATTCTTATGCACCTTTTAAAGGATATTAGAAATTATGTTAAATCCGGATAAGGGAGCTCGTGTTTTAATTCCATCACTAACAAGCAAACAGTAGCATTCGCTCAATGTATGGGCGAGACAATGGTCAAACACATGGATGGATACTCACGACAATAGAGCTGAACTGAAGTTAGTGAAGCGGAAATGTATACATATTTCACACACATTCACATTCACCCTTATACTTTCTTACTTTCATACTTTCGTACAATGTACATGCTCAAGCAACAGTGATGTTTTACACGTAAATGATCCATGTAAAAACATATAAAGCACGAAAAGGCGTTTTCCTAACATCGATCAATCAAATCCCTGTTGTGTGAATAACAAAACTTCATAATGCTAAATTACATGCATTTTAAACCATGAAATCATTTTATAGTCAAAATAATCTTAAAATGGTCTCAAAACAATCTAAGTGAATATTACGAAAATGGTGACTCAAGTCGTAAGAATGGTTTATAAAAACCCTTTTGACGAATCATTAACAAACTCTCATAAACAAGCAACAAACAAAGCCGACCTATATAAGCTTATATTAAAACCAAAGCTGCTAGGCATACATATTTAGAATAGGCCGATATCATAATACAACTTAAACCTAAGTAAACCATTTCCGAATTTGAAAATTCATAAAAAAATTGGACTAATAGTACAAAACTCAACCTAGCTTTGCTATTGGTGTATGGCACAACGTATATTACATATACAACTTCAACATATTTCTATCGAGACTTAACTATCAACAAACACACCTGATTTGGATAAGGCTATACTTGTACATAATACAAGAGCTTTGACTTTCAAAAGGCTTAAACAGTCTTAACAAATATATATGGCTCAAACTCACGCTAAGGGCAACGTATTATCAATACAAATGTTACGATACACAATCTTTAATAATTGTAGCTTTCCTAATAATGATATTAATAAAACAGAGGGTCTCATTATCTCAATGAGAGAAAAAATGAATGAACCTCAAACCCAAATCACAATATTATATCAAAATATGCAGATTAGCTTGATGCGTCACTGTAAATTATCAGGAATATGTTAATGAGTAATATAATCAATATTTTGAAACTATTCACTCCTAATTTCAATTACTTTGATCTAGGGAATATATAAGCAAATTTAAAATAACGAAGCAATAAGAAACAATTGAAGCTAAGCTATACATATTTTAACACGAAACAAATCTCATGAGTGACAACTTCAATATTCGCACTTTAAGATACAAAACTAAAACGCTTTTGATTTCCGTTTGTGTTACACATAATATAAGCGAGACTCTGCAGCGTAAAGGTCTAGGCCACTCGTATATATATTGCGTGTGAAATCCATGGCTTTTGCGTGTGTTTAAACGGTTGAACAAAAAATACTGCGTTGTTTTTGTTTTGATCATCTCCATTGAGCCAGTTGCATTTCAACTTGATCGATCAGGGTGCGCGCGAAACATATTCCCAAAAGCTGAAACGAGAAAATAGTATGATATAATCAAACACATACTTACATGCATAAATATGTAAGAGTTAATCTTAAATCAGCTTAACTTATTAATTTGGTCAATTAATGCTTGATATATAATTATGTAGAAGTAAGTTATTTTTGTTCATGTATTACAAATTATCTAAACACACCGTAAATACGTTACCCGATTTTACGAATACATTTCAATAATCGGAAACCGTTCAAGTTATAAGAACTGCAATGTAACATCCAAATCGTTAAAAAAAAACTCATGAGGAGATAAATGCACTGTTATCAACTTTTACAAGTTACTAAAAGTGATTATAAGCTAGTACGTTGGAAATGGATTATATTTCAGTCATACCTGTGGAATCATGCAGGCAAGGCAGCTAGCACCCACGAGGATGGCGTTGTGTTCGAGCCACATGCCGAAGCCCTTCACGCAACCCTGGGTGTAGATCTGATTGCGCACTTCGGAAGCCTGACAAACAAAAATAATCGATTTAAAGTTAAGGCAAACTGTTTTTTTGTTCTGCCCCATTCCCATTAAACGTCCCCTACACTTTTGACACTGCTGACATAAATGTGTCTATGTTTAAGCTATGCATTGTATTTGATCCTGACCATCGTAAAGTCATTCTTTCCTTTTTACTAATCATTTGCATGTGCTTTGTTTTTCATACACGTTTGATTAAGTTGTCTAACATGCTTTTATTCCTTTACATTGTACTTCATTTCCTTTGTTTCATTTACTTAGCTTTTCGTAGAATTAAGTGTATGTATCTAGACTCATGGTCGATTTGTTTTGGCCAATCAGATGCTTTGTTTTCAGGGAGGTACTTTAAGACATGTAAAAGCAGTTTACTTACGTCTTTGCTTGTTGTATCGAACCCGCACATGACGTTTATCATTTGTCCCTGAAATATACAAACACATATAAATTCGTTTTAATAAACGACTTAAACAACACGAAAATATGTATTGTCATAGGGGTTAATCAACAAAATATAAATATTCAACAACAACACATCAAATCGAATTCTCATTTACACTTTATTTAATTTCTTATGCTACTTATTAAAACCGATTCATTTTATTTTCTTATCACACATTTTCTGACCTGTTCCATGATACAGCATGAGTGGGGCACCCCGCACCGCTCGACGCTGGGGTTTTCGTCTGAGCAGTTGAAGTAAATATTGGATTGCCAGTCTTTGTAGCCGTCGTCTGAGTTGGCCACTCCGCAGCATTGAAACTAGAAGAAAAACAGATTATAATGTTAATTTATTTACAAAACAAGAACATTACAATTACAGAGTTGACATCCATTAATTCAAATTGTAGGTAACAAACTTATGCGAATTCATCGAATCCAGAATAACCAAAAGTATTTTGAAATAATTAATGCGTAGAAGTGCCACATTTGAGGCATTAAGTAGACAACCCACCCCTTAAACCTCAATTAAAACAGAATACATTTATTCATTCTTCATCTTAAGCCTAAGGGATGTAACACAATCTTAAGGCATAGATACAACGTGTATGTCATCAAAAAGTCCACGATATCCTCAAATCTAACGCCAATTTCACGACACTTAATGGAAAGTTGCTAACCAAATACAATACCACTCACTTTTCGCTGCATGCCATCAATAAGGTCTCTCAAATCATCATCGTCGCGATATCTGACTATAGCATGCTGCAGGTTGGTCTCGGGATCCCAGAAGCCGAGTTGCGCGCGAACGGAGGGCACGAAGAAGAAGATGACGATGAAGACGCCGAATACCAGTTCGATCAGCATCAGGATGATCAGGCTTATGTGAAACTGTGGACAAAAATAAACAAGAATATTATATTATCATATTAAATCGTTTTGATGATTTACTGTGATTTGCATTAAGAAATACATGTTAATTGATTTTCATGATACAAGTCATTTATGATTGTCTTGTGAGTTAAATCTAATACTTCATATATGTATACATATTTCGATAAATGGAAAGTAAAAATAACTTGATTTCGTGATTTCAATTAAGATAAATACGAAAGTGAACGTGAAACCTCTAGGAGGCTTCTTATACAAGCTCAAAACACTTGTTTACCTGTCCAATCTCCGTCAATTTTATCAACATCTGATTTATTTGAATTATGTATTTTTAAAGCTTTAAAAATAAAGCATACTTGTCAGCAAACATAACAGTAGTCGACGTGTCAGAGAAAAGCGAATCAGAAAAACCTCATGTTGAAGTGTAGAAGTTATGATACCCACCGCTTTAAGCAAGCATATATTTTCTCTCAGCGCTCCAAGGCATCCGAAGAAACCGATAATGAACATAAGAAAGCCGCCAATGGAAAGGAGAAGGGCGGGGTCAAAGAAGACATCGATGTGATCGCGGACTTCTTTGTTCTTTAGATCCACACTGATCCAGATACCCAGCGCTACGACTAATAGACCAATCAGCTGAAAAATAGAATAGATTGATAGATTGATCAAGAAATATTTTTTGGTATTAATAAAACAATTTCAATAGGAAATGCTGAATTGCTGACAAAAACAGGTAGTGTTTTTAAACTGAACTGAAGATCAAGACAAAATATATTTATTGCTAGGAGATCAGACAGTCATTTGAAAGTAATTATGTAATTAATATCTTAACATTAAATTTAGTTATATGTATTTGCATGCCAATAATATTATATATATGAAAAATATTGTTCTATAAAGGCAGCACCAACAATTCATTTTTACTCACATTTAGTGTTTATAGCAACTAGCCTGCGATATTTCAACATATGTTGTACATCCAATAAAGAAGAAATCATAAAGACTCTTACCCAGCAAAGGAAGTTAAAGGAGAACAGAGCATATTTGACGCATTTGCTGATGTGGTCAACAGGAGGTGGATAGTGGTAGTGGCGGTCGCTGCGCGGAGTGGGTTGGTAGCGGTAATCAGGTCGTCCGCGCGCCATCAGTTAACTGCAATTCGAATAAAACATTTGACTCATACTTTGATGAAATCACACAACTATTACAACTTGTAATACACGAACAGGCACCAACCTTCTTTTTCAGTAGGTTATGGTATTTTGGTTTGAATAAAACATCATCCAGGCATTATAAACCGCGTCTAACTTATCAAATAAACTTAAAACTTTCAAAAGGTACATCTTGATAATACAAGGAAGTATTTGTGAAACACGAGCAGGCCCCAACCGCCCACAAACTCGAAGGGGTATGGTTTTTTGTAGAGTTTAAATATATTTTCTATGAAAACCGCTATTATTGGCAAACTTGACAACTTCCGGTCGGGTGTTTTTGACCGAGATGGTAAAAAGACACATCTACGGACCAAGTCTCTATGACATTCCTTTTAAAAGTTCTAGCCTGTACAAGCTCAAGTCTTGAAAAATCGCTATTTTTGGCTATTTTGGCCAATTTGACAACTTCCGGTCGGGTGTTTTTGACCGAAATGGTAAAAAGACACATCTACGTACCAAGCCTCTGTGACATTCCTTTTAAAAGTTCTAGCCCGTACAAGCTCAAGTCTTGAAAACTGCTATTTTTGACTATTTTGGCCAATTGGACAACTTCCGGTCGGGTGTCTTTTGACTGAAATGGTCAAAAGGCACATCTACGGACCAAGACCTTTCATTTGAGCCTATAACCAAGTCTCTATGACCTTCCGTTCAAAAGTTCTAGCCCATACAAGCTCAAGTCTTGAAAAACTGCTATATTTGACTATTTTGGCAAATTTGACAACTTTCGGTTGTTTTTTTTTTCATCGAAATGGTCGAAAGGCACATCTACGGACCAAGGCATTTCATTTGAGCCTTTAACCAAGTCTCTATGACCTTCCATTCAAAAGTTCTAGCCCGTACAAAAAAGTATATAGATAAGTCAATAGACAAACATGTTCCACAAAAAAAATTAGGAAATAGAAAGGATATCCCTTGGATGACCAGAGAAATCAAACGTAAAATAAATCGAAAGCGTAGGCTTTATAGAAAATGGAAGCGCAGCAATGCAAAGCAAGACCGAATGCAGTTCGAAGCACTTAGAAGAGAAATCAGACGCGACTTTAAGACCGAGCATAACAACTACATAGCTAGCTTGTTTGAACAAAAACATCAGGAAAACAATGTGAACCAATTCTCAGTTAGTAAGAAGTTCTGGTCTTATATAAAGGGCAGGCGAAAGGACAACATCTCAATATCTACGCTCCGAAAAGACGATCAAGAGACGAATAACCCCAAAGATATGGCAAATATTCTCAATCAGCAATATGAATCTGTGTTTACCGAGGACTCGAATGAAATGCCGTGCAAAGGAAATAGCGAAATTCCGGATATGCCATCTATAAATTTCAGCACCAAAGGTATCGCAGCACAGTTAAACAAGCTAGACCATAAAAAAGCACCAG
>LQRL01071269.1:40877-53548 GCA_001703475.1 Hydroides elegans
AACAAGAAAGGTGACAAGAAAGATCCCGCAAACTACCGACCTGTATCACTAACATCCATCTGCTGCAAAGTCATGGAACATATCCTCTGTTCTAATATATCTAAACATCTGGATAAACATAAAATACTGAACGAAAACCAACACGGTTTCAGAGCGAAAAGATCATGCGAAACTCAACTCGTTCAAACAATAGAGGATCTCACTAAGTCAATCGATAGCAAGCAACAGATAGACATGGCCATACTAGATTTCAGCAAAGCGTTTGACATGGTTTCCCATCCAAAATTACTATATAAACTCGATCACTACGGCATCCGCAACAACACTATAAACTGGATAAAGTCGTGGATAACTGACAGAACACAACGGGTTGTATTGAATGGTGCTACATCAAACCAAGTACATGTCAAATCAGGTGTCCCACAGGGCACTGTCCTCGGTCCCCTGATGTTCCTCGTGTTTATAAACGACATAGTGGAAAAAACTCAGTCCCAAGTCCGCCTCTTTGCAGATGACTGTCTGGTTTACCGAATCATAAATAACAGCTTAGACTCTACCATATTTCAGCAGGATCTAGATCGCCTCTGTGAGTGGGCAAACGCATGGCAAATGCGGTTTAATGAACGCAAATGCTACATCCTTCACATCGCAAATAAGAGGTTTAAACGCTTCCATACATATTCTATGAATGGAATCGACTTAGAAACACGCTCGCATAACCCCTACCTAGGTGTAGAAATTCAAGATGACGTAAAATGGACAAAACACATTGACCATTCCATACTAAAGCAAACAGAAACCTCGGATTCATACGCCGCAACCTGAATAAGTGTCCCGAAACAGTCAAAGAATAAGCATATTGTGCACTGGTTCGCCCCCATCTGGAGTATGCTGCAGCAGCTTGGGACCCATACCTGAAGAATGATATCTGTCGACTTGAAGCCATTCAAAGACGCGCTGCACGTTTTGTGAAAAACGAGTATAGTCGCATGCCAGGCACAGTAACATCCATTTACCGTGATCTACGTTGGGACTCTCTAGAAAAACGACGCAAAATCATCCGACTCACACTGTTCCATAAAGCTCTTAATGGATATGTTCATATAGCACTGCCACCATATATCCACATCAAAACAAGGCACACACGGAGCTCCTTTCGAAGCCGGCTAACCAGCGTCAGCACATCGTGCAATGTGTAAAAATACAGCTTTTTCCCTCGCACCATACAGGAATGGAATAGCTTGCCTGCCAACTTGACAAACTTGGCGGACTCACAGCAGTTCAAGACTCAAATACCCCAATATGTCTAAAGGACTCCTGATTTTAGTCACACATCGCACCTGCACCGATTTTATCAAGTGTTTTTAGTAAACTGCACCTACACAAGCCGATTTTATACACGCACCCGCACGACGTACACCCTCGGCGTGATGCCTCGCGGTTTTGCCGAGTAACCGGATAGAAGTAGAAGTAGAGTATGACGGACAGACGGACGGACAGACAGACGGACAGACGGATGGACACCCCAAACCTATAGGCCCCCACCTTTTGGGTTGGGACCTAAAAAGCATTCTTTTCATATTATGAAAAAAAAATCATATGGCAATCTGTTCAAAAACTTAATTTATTTTTATTATAAATATAATATTGTGGTATATTGTGTTGGTTAGCTACAAGTATGAATCGACAGGGTGCAATTTTCACTCGTAGTGCGAAACAGTCATCCGCCCGGTCAGTCTTTTAGATTTGGATTTTTAATAAACAGAAGAAAATTTGTATGGACCTTCACATGATTAAAAGTTTTATATATACCGTATTACCATACTAACCTTTTAAGTTGTATTCTTGATGGACAATGAAAAGGAGCTTATAAAAGTTGTTTTCAAAATCATTTAAATCAATGAAAAATGATGATAAAAAATACAATATACTTACATTTGAAAGTTTATTATATCATAGACTCATCAATTGATGTGTTTGTGGTTTTATAAGTCATAAAACCCTTACTTTTGTTTCCTGGTAGAGCGATAATAAGATGATTTTCGGATATGCGCAAAATAAACAACACAGTAAGGTTTGTAATGTCGTACATATGTACTTTCCCTCGGCCAATCAGGTGGATCCATGACCCGTCAAAGACCTCTATCAAGAACACCCCTTGGCAGAACCAACCTAACCCTCAAACAGTAAGCACCTCTGGATAGCAACAACTTATATTATTATATGTTCATGTTTACCACTATGACCACCACCACAGGTACTCCGATTGGACGGGAATGAATATAACATGGATTAAAATCGAGGGTCCATTTGGCAAAATCTAAAAATAGAACAATCGGTTTTCCCACAAGCAGGTGGCCTCAGTATATAAACAAAGAAAATAAAATGGCGGTTTCAACGAGACTCTTACACATATTTGACTTTTCATAAATATCAAATATTTCATTCGGCATTTTATTTATTTATATAAAATGTTGATTATAAATCATTTAAGTGTTTTATCTTGGAATTTCTGCAATTTCAGTGTCTACGGAACTAGCCGAGCAGCCGTTGGTCGACGACTCATTCGAAACGACATTCGGTCTCGTTTCTTATCCCCATAACTTCATCCCAGGATTGGAGCATAATTATCACATAGAGTTTTATTTGTTTTGTTTTACTGCTTTACTGCGCAACCCTCATGCTAGAGTATTATCACACTTTGACCGAAGAAGATCCAGAGTATTCTACTGTCCGGGTTTTCCCTGCTCTTTTCGATAAGACAGTAAAGGGTCTTTGGCGTACCAGGGACAGGACCCGTACACGGCATCTCGAGCTTTACGTCACGTGCGAAAGACATTATATCCCTAGGCGACGAGAACGTTATGCCTCAACCAGTTAATCAATAGCGGGGCTTGAACCAGGGAGCTCATGATTACTGACCAGGCGCCTGTATCCATTGCGCCACGAAATCGCCCTTCGAAGTAGTAAAATATAATAGAGAAATTGTGTAAAAAAGTATTTTCGGGATTTGTTTGAAATCACTTCACGTTAATCACCTAAGGTGCATGGGTTTTAGTATAAAAGCGTTGTTGTTTTTATCTTTGCTTGTTTGTTTATAGAGTTCCAATCAGTATTTTCCAAATCATATTGCACAAGCTCTCTAATAGGATTTGAAGGATGCACAATTTTGAAAAACTATATGAGTCTATAACAACCATTATAAATTATAATACTCATAAATATGTGGCTAAGAGGCTGATGTATATCTGTAAATTGAACGGTCTGAACGGTCTTGTTGCTATAAGTTTAAAAAGGGAAGTAATTGTGGATGTGGGTTATAATAAGATGTGTGTAGTCAGTCGCCAGATAACCATTCTTAATCTCTAGGCTTGATATGATATAGATTTTAACTTCAATGCCTAAATATCGATAAACTAAGAGGATAATTCAAAGTTTGTTAAAGAGTAAATAAGTAATTTTAATGTGATGGCGAGTCAGTGTTTCATTATCCATATGTGTTTATTAAGTGATGTAAGTGCAATATCACATTACAAATCACATTGCTGAATCCATCGCTCTCCATTGATAAGACTTAAATGATATGAATATGTGACTCATATTTCAAAGTTCATTTGTTTTATTTGTAAGCCGTGTGTTAAATAACATTACATTATGCAGTCATTTTTAAAATTTGATTCACTAGGAGCACTCTATTACATGTCAATCATTGTGCGCGATCAATGTGTTAATTTGACAACATAGATGCTTAATTCAATTAGGTGCTCTTTTGACAACTATCTTACAATTTAAATGGCTCAACATACTTTAAACAGAGCTAATAGACAGTATGGGCAAATTGCTTAAATTCGATAAAAGTATGTTTGGAGATTGAGGATAACACTTTAGAGCAACCACAATGAACATTTCCAATGGTGGATTACCGAAATGGTCCTCAATAAACATCGCACAAATAACAATTCCCATGGTGGATTACCGAAATGATCATCCGAAAATAAATATTTGCCCAACTCTCTATTGATCCCAAGGGGCAATTTTGGATGACATGAAGCCTTTTTTCATGCGTGAATTCTGCCTTTATGGCCAGTCCTTATATCAAACTACACAGTCATATGATACATAGGATTCCTATGTATACATAGATTTGGGTTCATAGATGAGGTCATATTCGTTTGTCAGTTTTAACCTCATAAGTTTATTGAATATTTATATTTTTTATAGATCTTTTGGGATTCTCAGCTAATTTTTAGCCTCAAACGTTTATTGAATCATTAAGTTTCTAATCAAACCTCTTGTTAATGATATTTTTTTCACTTAAAATATGATTATTGACAAAGACACTCTACGCCATGGATTGTCAACCACAGCAATACTGAATTGTACATTGTGTGAGTAGTTCATACTATCAAACAATGCAAATTTGTTTATAAAGATTTTTTTTTCGGAAAATGATATATCTCTATCCAATATAACTCCATTATATAGGTCGGATTTTCATGATTGTTGTTTTGTATGAATAATGATGATCGATCCAGTTGACTCCCTCTCCATATATTGTTGAGCCATAGTCGCCATTCAAATTAGATTGGTGACATCCCCTATACCACCATGCACCGATAAAAGTCTGCGCACAGTTGCGACCACCATCAGCATCATTATCCTCATCATATGTAGTAAAGTACATGCCATTATGATGCGTCAGAGCGTCACCCGCATCGCCATTGTATTGTGCAACATGAAGTTGATATTGATTGACTGCACCGGCTACATCAAATGTATCATATTGGGCATATGTCCACTGGTTGTCCCAGTTTTCCAAATGAATGTGTAGTTGCATTGGAGTAGAAGTGGTTAATCTTGAGATATGCGTTAGCCCTAACCAGAAGGAACTTTCCAAGTCACCAAACCCGTTTTCATATTGTATCCAATTTCTTAAAAAAAAAAAAACAATATCAACACCTGGATATTATTTTGCTATAATTAAAATAACATTTTACCACACACACACACATATGGCTTGCATAAAATACTTTAGGATTATCCGATGTGGTTGGCAATTTGCATAGATGAACAATTTTAACAATTATTATAGGAGGTTTACAAAATAGTTATCTCTTCAATGTAAGAAACTGATTGTGCCGCAAACGCTTTTGCTCTATTTGAAAAGCCAAATAAAATTATTGTGTTAATATGTATGTCTATTATAGATATATTTATATCCACGAAAACATTTTCTATTCAAATTTACATTTCAAAGAGAACACAATTGATAAAAATATACTTAACCACGTTTTTAGTCAGGGCCATATGACGGCAACATTAAACAATCTTACCTGTAAAAATCAACTGAGGCATCAAGGCGTCTCTGAAAAATCGTCCATCCTGACACGATATCAGTAGTGTTCAGCTCGCAGTAAGCTTCAAATTCTCCCTGGCCATCTGGATCTATTGTATATATGCCGTTTTGCGTATAACCATGTTCAGACAGAAGAAGACATCCCTCGGCTAAGCAAAACAATATGCATGGTTCTATTCAAGTAATATAAGTAATCTTATATGGTGCTTTATAGGTAAACTATATCATATCTAAACATGTTCCATGAATGACGGCATTACAATAATGATTTACCATTCACCGTCCGTTATATTATATTAATATGTAAATGCAATTACCATTATGTGGTTATAACGATACTCATAATAGAATAGCGGATATTACAAGCCACAGCTAAACTATGATGAAATCTTATGAAAACTGATTTTATTTATTCGATATCTTCAACATGAAAGGCGATTTTTTTTCAATTTGTCATAGCTGATATTTACACGTAAACAATGTTGAAAACTAGTATTTTGAGAAACCTACCTATTTGACACTGAGCCCCACTAAAACCATTATCACATAGGCATTCCATCTCTCCGTTATTGACAAAACAAGAACCACCGTTCTGGCACGACGTAGGGGTGCATCCCGTTGCTGAAACAAGTTAAATGTTTTGTCACAATAATAAGTATTAGATCATATTGGACTATTTATCTGATTTCATAATGTAAATCCAATTGAATAACGTAAAACAATTATCAATTCTAATGATATATTTAATTTTGCAGAAGACATTATACTCATTTGTGATTAACATTAAACATTGTCATTATTAAAAATAAAATTGATTTAACATTATATAAACCTTTAAGATCTACGGTATGTTGAAAATAGATTGACATCACGATCGTCAGAAAAAAAAACATATACTTATATACTTATGTTTTGTCACTATAATAAGTATTTTGTTATGTTGGAATATTCATTTGATTTTATATTGTATATTCAATTGAATTACGTAACAAAATTCTAATGACATATTTGATTTTGCAGAAGACGAAATGCTCATTTGTAGTTTGAATTAAACATTGTCATTTTGGAAATAAAATTGATTTAACATTCTATAAACCTTTAAGATCACCAATGGTGTGATTAATAGATTGACATCTCGATCGTCAGACAAAAGCGATAGTACAAACTTTTCATCAGTTTAATATCATAGCAATTTCAGACGCTGAGAAAGCTTTTAAGAACACCATGTAAGCGACAAAGGAATCATCTTAAGTTATTGATGGAAATATTTACAGAACGAATGCAATATCTGCATAACAATAAATTTCGATGATAGTTCTGTGTATAACTTTGCTGCAATTCATATATAGTCTATGCATAATGTAACCGATATGGCTAACACAATATGATTATTTTTCTAAAGAATATTACAAACTTGTTGTAGCTGACATTCACTGTGTCGTTGGTGAAGTGGCTCAACATCATATGTTAGCCTAATTAAATAAACTCACCAGATCGTCAAACAATTGAGCAGTTATCAAATCGATATCGTTGTAATATTCTATTGAGATATTTTATTTGGAAATCATCAGTTTGATTAAGATATAATCTATAAAAAAAAGAAAGCATTATTGATGCCACAAGCGCAATATCATTGAAAAATATACAAACCTGTGGTTGTAGACATCCATGGTGTTGTCGGTGAAGTGGCTGTAGGGGTTGGGATATTTGATGATGCTGGTGAATATACAATCATTATTAAATAGGCTTTAAGCATAAAATCAAATATATAACTTATTTCAAACGTTGCATAAGGATTTCAAATCATAATCATTAACTGGTTCGAATAAATTAACCACGGAATTGTCCAAAAATATATAGGCTCAATTGGTTTTATCAAATCAAATTCATTGTAATTTCTAAAACTACGATAGCTCTATTGAGGGACGCTTTCAATAACAGTATAATTTGTAATTATAAAAAACGTCTTGATACCACAATAAACGCGATATCATTTAAAAAATACAAACTTGTTGTTGTAGACATCCATGGTGATGTCGATAAAGTGGCTATAGAGGTTGGGCTATTTGATGATGCTGGTTAATAAACAAGAATAATTAGCTAGACTATATGTATCAATTTGAATATATAGTATATTTCAAACGTTGCACAAGCATTTCAAATCATTATCACTAATATGTTTAAATAGATAAGCCCCTGGGATCGTCCAAAATATAGAAGCTCAATTGGTTTTATCAAATCAAATTCATTGCAATTGTTAATACTACGATAGCTCTATTGAAGGATATGTTTTAAATAGCGATATAATCCATCATTATAAAACTGTCTTGATTCCACAAACGCTATATCATTTCCGAACATACAAACCTGTTGTTGTAGACATCCATGGTGTTGTCTGTGAAGTGGCTGTAGAGGTTGGGCTATTTGATGATGCTGGTGAAATATAATTATTGATAAATAGGCTTTAAGCATAAATTTGATTATATAACTTCTTTCAAACGTTGCATTATCATTTCAAATCATAATCACTAATTTGTTCGAATTGATTAACCACGGGATCGTCCAAAAATATAAACATTCAATTGATTTGATAAATCAATAATATTGTAATATTCAATACTACGATAGCTCTATTGAAGGCCTTTTCAATAACGATCTCATCTGTAATTAGAAAACAATTTTGAAACCACCTTATCATTTCCGAACATACAAACCTGTTGTTGTAGACATCCATGGTGTTGTCGGTGAAGTGGCTGTTGAGGTTTGGCTATTTGATGATGCTGGTTGACAAACATGTATAAGTAAATAGGCTACAGGTATACATTTGAATATATAGCATATTTCAAAAGTAGCATGAGGATTCCAAATCATTATTATTAATTTGTTCAAATAGATTAACCCCTGGAATCGTTCAAACAAGAATCTCAATTGGTTTTATCAAATATCAAATCTTTGCCATTTCTAATACTACGATAGCTCTATTGAAGTACCTTTTAAATAACGATATCATCTGTTATTAGAGAACCGTTTTTATACCACAAACGCGATATCACTTCAAAAAATACAAACCTGTCGTTGTAGACATCCATGGTGTTGTAGTTGCAGTTGCTGTAGAGGCTGGGCTATTTGATGATGCTGGTGATTAAACAATTATAAGTGTATAACCGTTATTAATAAATTTGAATATATAGAATCTTTCAAACGTTGCATAAGCATTCCTAAGCAAAATTACTAATTTATTGAGAAAGCTTAAACCCATGATCGTCCAAAAATATAAGGTTCAATTGGTTTTATCAAATCAATATTATTGCAATTTTCAATACTATAATAGTTCAATAGAAGGCCTTTCATATTACGAAATCATCTGTAATTAGAAAACCTCTTCGATACCTCAAACGCTATATTATTTCCAAAAATACAAACCTATTGTTGTAGACATCCAGGGTGTTGTAGGTAAAGTGGCTGTAGAGGTTGGGCTATTTGATGATGCTGGTAATTATACAATGATAATCATAAGGGCTTTAATAATAAATTTGAATATATAACTATTTTTCAAACGTTTCATAAGCATTCCAGATCATTATCACTATTCTTTTTTCAAAAGATTAACCCTTGGGATATTTTCAAAAATATAGAAGCTTAATTGGCTTCATCAAACAATATTATTGCAATGTTTAATAATACGATTGCACTATTTAAAGACGTTCAATTACGATATCATCTGTTATTAGTAAACCGTTTTGATACAACAAACGCTATATCATTTCAAAAAGATACAAACCTGTTGCTGAAGACATCCATGGTGTTGTCGGTGAAGTGGCTGTAGAAGTTTGGCTATATGATGATGCTAATGAATATAAACTTAGTACTAAATACGATTTAAACATAAAGAAGAATATATTCCTTCTTTTAGACGTTGCATAAGTATTCCGATTTATGATCACAAATTTGTTGAAATAGATTAATCCCTAGATTGTCCAACACTATAGATGTTCAATCGGTTGCATTAGTTGCTATTTGATGATGCTTCTAATTATACGATTAAAAGTAAAGCTTTAAACTTAATCTATTTATATATAACTTATTTCGAACGTTTCGAAAGTATTCAAAATCATATTCACTTAGTTGTCATAAAATATTCACCACGAGATCTTACTGTGGACGTTGGGCCATTTGATAGTTCTGCTAAATATATAATTGTTCATAATAGACATCATATATTTAACACCATACTGGTGAATTGAACATTGATAAACATAATGTTTACTCAATGATTGGCATATCATTGTCGATAAATGTCTTTTTAAAATCTGATAAAGAAATACGTTTGTGCCGATCTACTAATGTTTTTTTAATGTGCTATTATATATTTGTTTGAATATATCACATATTGTTTTGATATCACACATTTTACACAGTCACATTTTTAAAATGCCACATTAATTGAAAGAAAAAAGGCCTTTTCAAAACTTTAATTTATTATTTTTTGTTCTAGCATTTGCATCCGCCATTTTTGCAATACCTATCTGTAAATATAAATTTATAGAATGAAATAAAAAAAAACTTACCGAAAGAATTCTCCATTCTCTCCAGATCCACAAACCACCCCAGCAGATCTATGTACTCAGAATTCCGTGTGTTTGCTGGAGTGCATATATCACAGAATGTGCTATACTGAATGGCAACGCACTGGTCTAGACTCATGCACACAGCAACACATTCTTTGAATGAAGGAAATATATCAGAAGATGAACAAGTCAAATGACGCAGAAATTCAGCAATAAGTGTTGAATTAACATCGCTGGCAGGTATTTTGGTAAGATGCTTCATACCATCACAAGATGTACCAAATGCATACAATCTTATAATCACACTTAGATAAGCAATAGCTGTTACTAAATCCATATTGAAAATAAGTATTACAAATTGGTTTAATGATTAATATTCCAAATTAGCATGGCATTTGTATTGTGTATCATTATTATCATCGTTCACTCTATGTTTGTTATGGTGAACCATCACGATATTGATATAATATTTCCAGTAACGTCCCCATTTGTAATTCACATATGTTGATATGACTGTAAATTCATTCATGTTTGAACAATTGAGTTGATAAATAATTAACACGACCACTCAAACGAATGTGTATCTCTTGTAGGTTATGTTATGATGAGACTGACACGCGCTAATCGCTTAATTCGCATTAATATTGCCTATTGTTTCAGAACCCATTAGGTGCCGGTGCATTATTGAACAAATATTTATAACAGAGCCATGAACGTCAATCAATTATATGACGCACAGTAATAAAGTATTCTCGAAGCTCAATTGTTATTGTAATAATGTGTTCATTTCAATTATTAATGTCAAACGAGCCAATTTGACCTTTACCTTGTGAATTTTGAATATGTGAATAGTAGTATTGTCCGTTCTGTACACCGGATAAACACATTAGGTAATAATCATACCTTTTTGTGTCGAAACACTCATTTTATCCACCCGAAAATTACCGCGTTACATAATAAAAATAACATACATCACTTAGGAAATTATTAATTCAATCTAGAGTCAACCTTAAAGTTATGGTAGAATTTGTAATATTGTCCAAAATGTCGTCTTAGATATAAACATGGATTTACCGTTAGCAATCTTCATGTTTGGAAATCATAACAAGATCATAAAAAAAGTTCTATCCCGACGATCATAATAATACAAGATTGCATATAGTCTTTTGTATAAAGTCTTCTTCACGATTTAGTGTAATGAAAAATATGTGAGAATGTAGTAATTTTTACACATAATTTATAAAACTATAAAGGCAAACGATGGAATTTATTAGACCTGAATTGTGATTATCGCCAATTCTATATGCAATAACACTGTACATTATGCATAAAAGGCTTTAGAAATTCCAGCAGATGTCATAAGACCTTCCTTCAAATATGGTAAATAAGGGTAGTAATTATTTAACGTTTGAACATGCGCTCCCGCCTCTAAAGCACAAAAATTGGAATGAAAATGAAGTTTCAATGATAAAATAGAGCCAATAGTTCATTGATTAGACAATCAAATGTATATCCCTTAGTTGGTTTAGACTGTGATCGGTTACTCAAATAATTTGTATTAAAAACACTTCAATAAATATATTTTATTAAACCAATAATGTCATGTGAATAATTAATTACATCATAAATGTGTCGGTGTCTTATGAATGACATATTGTTATATTCATAAGTTAAGTGGGGCTAATAATGTCATTCTAGAATATCCATTAAAAAATTATAATCCACATGTCATTTCATAATGTTATTACACTTTTTTATAAAGATGCGTTACATCTGTTGAGTTATGAACTGTTATATGTTTGAAAGAAGGATCAAAACCGATTAAAAAATCTGGCAAAATTCAAGTTTTCTTTTTTCCTTTGTTTTAATTTGGCTTTCTGCATTTGATGTGAGTCCAAACTACAGTGACACAGAAGGTAATCGATATGTTATGTTAGAAATAAAGATGTTGATTATTTGATCATGACTGATGACCAAACTAATTATTGATGAAAACAAACTGTGTTGCACGGTTCAATTCGCATTTATATTTATTTGATAAATACATATATTTTCATTATATCAGTTTATGAAATTAAACGAAACATTATCTTTTAATCGATTTTATTGTTTCCGCATCTCAAGACATGAAATTATAAAATATGTTTTAAATATTTTATATAATTTTTTTGTTACACAGACATTCTATTACGATATGTAAAAATTGAAAATGTCACAACAGATTATGTTTTAGAAAGATATCAAGAATAATGATTCAAACTGTAAAATAATAGATGCATCGTCTAATTGATAAACGATTATACCGTTAAATGAATCCCATTGATTATATAAACATTTGATTTGATTTGAGCGCAATACACCGGACCTGCAGTGATATTATATTTTAATATACATCAGAATTTTGTTCAAATTAACATCAAGTACACTATTATATCTAGATTCCCCGGATAAACGTAATAATTATACAGTATAAATGCTTTCTAATTGAGCTTCAAATATTAAGATCATCCACAAAAAATATACAAGAGGTGTTCAGTTTAATTTGTTACACTTTTCATTTTGCTATAAAATGAAAACTATAAAACTTGCAGACTTCTAGTTTTAACATATGTTTGACGTGGGATTGATGTCTATAATATATAAATCCTCAGCGTTTTGGCCAACTGCGAAGAACCCTATCAATTACATTCTGGCGGGGTCGCTCCAGATAGTTTTGAGAGCATGCTTAAAACCAGCTAGGGTCGGTA
>LQRL01071287.1:2998-13452 GCA_001703475.1 Hydroides elegans
GATTTTGGGGCATTTTGAAATGTTATTTATTTGAAAACTATAAAACATACCGAGATTTGATTATGATATGTTCAAATTCATAAGGTGTTCAAGATACATAGAAAATACTGGGAATTTCTATCGCAGGCATCATTATTTAAAATCAATTTTTATTTAACAT
Organism: Hydroides elegans; assembly: GCA_001703475.1. Lineage (NCBI taxonomy): Eukaryota > Metazoa > Annelida > Polychaeta > Sabellida > Serpulidae > Hydroides > Hydroides elegans. The sequence continues at coordinate 3,159 of LQRL01071287.1, forward strand.
TTAATACATTGTCTCTTATGGTAAATATCCTACCCCTCCCTGGCCGATAGCAATGCACATACAATTAATGAGTACATAATGAGAATTAACTAAGTGGCCACAAAACAGGCAAAAGTAACTGCCGTGGCGTGGAAGGAAATTATGCCTTTTATAGCATGTCATGCAAAACAAAAACAAGGACTATCCAATATAAACAGCTTTTGTCAATTTCATTTTAGAAACATAAATGCATTTACAAAACCAACCGTTTACAAGTTTAAATTTCATTGGCCAAAAGGGTTTGCATTCGAATAGAAGCCAGAGCTTTAATACAGCAGCTCCCGGTATTATTTTGTTATTTTATACCAACTCGCTTTTCAGTTTCTTTCATAGTTTTGTCGTGATACCTTTTTGAAAATCATTGGTCTTCCAATATTTGATGGCTTAATTACTGTCTAACTTTTGATTTATTTGTAATAGTGTCGGTATACGATACATTCATTAATAAAATATGTGAATATATTTTTTTCACATTGCACTGTGGATGTTAAGGTTGATCTATTCAAAACACTCATATCGATTTTTTATTGTGCACACCTATGGTGTAACTATGGTAAAACTGCGTTTAAAAAATATAAAGCTGCTCATAATAACATATTTCGAACCTTTTTTAACATAAAACACTTGTGTATTATAAGTAAGAAATGTGTAAAAATAATAAATGTGGTCAAAAATTACATAATTACTTTGAATAATATGACATCGTTAGTTTTATTATTAGAAAATGTGAACTTTGCTTTAAAATCAAACTCTCACATCACACTAGTTTTACAAACATGCAATCGGATTTGTAAAGAAGCTTATTTCACTTCAATAAGCCATCCAAAGACTTAACCATTGCCTTCATAGTAATGCTGTAAACCACAAGTTTCCTTACAGTAATTTCTAGGAACTATATCTTGAAAGGTTTATTTCGTCATTCCTTTTCTTGGGCGGAGAGTTACATTTGTATCTTATTGTGTAGCCAATGAAAATTGAGTTTATCGAGCCTCGCCTTTGTAATTTTGATTTATTCACGATTTCTTTAATAATGCTAATTGAGCCTCCGTATGGACACAAAAGGAACAACATGTAATAAATAAATCAAGGAATAATGGCGATTCAGCCTAAAAGGAACAGGGAGTGTCACAATGTTATAAGTATCGCTTTAATTATCTTTTTATTATCTTAATGTATATAAACATGTATATCTATATTATTAATTAATATGTATTAGATCAAATAAACATATAAATTGAACAGACTGCATATCATTCAGTTGCAAAGTGTCGGTCTGTTTGAGCACGTTTACCCCACCCCCGTAGGGTCGTGGTGGAAACCCTATAAACAAAAAGTGGAAAACAACAGTAAACCCACTTTATCCATACCACTACATCAAATTCCATTGCTGAGTCTCTTTACTTTGATCTGTTGGAACCAAGGACTTTAGGGTCTAAGAACAAATACATTTAAACGCATTCTAGAATACCTTAACGAAGATTATATCCATGGTTCATAAATTACCATGTTGTATATTATAAATGATTTTTATGATAGTTTTTGTTAATTACCGGGAGTAAAAAACAGCTAGCTAGGAATGGATTTCACGGAATTGTCTTTCACTTATTAAGAAAAAAATATATTCAATCAAATAAATAAATTCATATCATAATTGTTAATGTTAAACGTTGCGTATATTTAATATACATGATTTATATACATAATTTTAACTAGGATTATACCATTAAAGCATAATAAACTTATTGGAATGTTCTCACTATGTTATCGATTCTATACAAAAAGTTCCTTTGTTATGGCACTTAAAAATCATATTTATTTAAAAACATACCCGGAATAGATTTGGATATGTTCAAGATATTTATGTGTAAGGTAAACTTTCAGATGGACATTTAATATAAAGAATACATTTTCTTGCAATGTTTTGTTGGCAAGGATTTGCAGGCTTTTTTGGCTGGCAAACACCAAATTAAACTTTAGACTTCAAGGAACAATATTTCATCATTTTGAGCTGCAAAAGAATTCGTTTCATAACAAAATAGGTTATGTTAAACTTACTCCCAAAATTTGTTTGTTGAGTACTCCTGTCTCTTTTGCATTAAAGAGGGAGACTGGCGGCCTACACAGGAGAACAACACGAACGGTTTTTAAAAGATTGTTCAATACGAATGAAACATATTTGTATGCAGCTTAGAATTAGGAAATATTATTCTGTAAAGTAAATACTAAATCTTTGTTTGTCTAATCATTACCAAGGAATCAAAATGTTTTAAATGTTCAAACTCTAGTTTATGCATATCATTTGTAATATTTTTAGATAGATTGCATTAGATCGAATATCTTGCGAAGAAATGGTCTATCATTTGTAAAATTTTGTAGTAAATTTATTCTTTTTGAACATTTTGAACATTTTAAACTTGAATCCACAGAAAGCACGATTCAACAAAACCACTTTGGAATCAACCATGTATATCAAACCGTCCAATATATGTATTGTTTGCTTTTGATTATATTCTAGATACATTAACATGTTTCTAGCATTTTCAATATTTTAAAACATTTTGAACGAACGCATTCACACACTATGATTAAAAAGAATATGTTGCATATATATTTCAACTTTGAATGAGTTGTCCAAAGAAAATTTATTTTCCTTAAATGTCTTTTTTATCTCAGCTTTAAACATTCTTCATCTATTTTGAACGTTTTTGAACATTTCAAATCCTTGGACATGCCTCTGTGTGCCAGCATAGAAAGCCCAAATAGCATTGTCAAAAAACATTGCCAGCAAAAATGGACTCTCTACCAACACATTCTCACAAATATATATACACATATTGAATATAACCGAAATGTGTATTATATACACCATGTGTATTTCATTCAGATATATTTATACGGGATACGTATATCTATTGTACCATTCAATATTCCATAATTGTATAATGAGTCTGAGAGGTGCCTTTAAATTGAAATGTCATAACGACCTCATATAGACTAAATATGCTATTAGGAGCAGCATTTTTCGAATTTGCCTTGCATGAGTACTGATTTTACCGAGGAATATCTCACTGACATGCAATTTAAGATTTCTGGCGAATTGGGGACTATTTTTTGTTATTTTTGCATTTGAATTTTTAATATCTATTTTTTTCAAATATATAGGTATTGATTTCTGTGATATAAGCAATATAGTTGTGTAAGAATATGAGTCGTATTTTTGCGCAAAATCTAAAGTCTACTTATTTGGGCGTTTTTCAGTGGTTGGATGTCCTGAATCTATGGGTTCTGAGCGTATAAACCTTGGGTGTTCGTTTGTCTATAGGTGCGTCCATGGGACTGTTCGTCATATTTTTTCTTCATAATTCGAGAACGGAAAATCAGATTTTTGGCTCTAGTTGAAGAACAAAAAGGACCATAGACTCTATTTTTGGCTCAAATTAAAGCGTTTGGCGTGTAAATGTGTTTTTAATTATTTTGATCGGACCTTTGGTTTTTGGTTGTGCATGCGCATAAAATAATCATTTTAACAGATTTGACGAGTCCTTATTTGACATTAAAACAAACATACACTTTGAATGAACTTTATTTTTCTTTCATAAACCAAAAAACAAATATCACTTAATTACTTATTGTATTCATAAGATTCTTCATACATTTTGTTGCAGTTGAGCGACTAAAATAGCCATTTTATTTACTAACTATACAACCATATATCACTAATCGGGGTTGCACACCTATATCTTATCTAATTCCCCTTTTCCAATTCTTGCTATATTATATAATTAGTTGATTAACCACGTTATTCGTATATTAGGCATATTCAAACTGATTTTAAACAAATTGTGCAACTCTTTTGTCAATATATTTACACTTTGAACCATTGAATAACGCTTAAATAATGAAAAATAAACAAGCTATGACGTCACGTCATGTCACGTTCTGAAAATTTTATATCGACAAAACAAGTCTTCGTATGATTGACGCCCTTGCAGAGTAGGTAGGCATATTCAAACTGAATTGAAACAAATTGTGCAACTCTTTTGTCCATATATTTACGCTTTGAACCATTGAATAACGCTTAAATAATGAAAAATAAACAAGCTATGACGTCACGTCATGTCTCGTTCTGAAAACTTTATATCGACAAAACAAGTCTTCGTATGATTGACGCCCTTGCAGAGTAGGTAGGCACATTCAAACTGAATTGAAACAAATTGTGCAACTCTATCTGTCATATATTTACACTTTGAACTATTGAATAACGCTTAGATAAAAAAAGCTATGACGTCACGTTTATTCAACGAATTAATGGAAAATGTTCATGGTTCATAAAAAAGGTCTCTTAGTCAGTAAGAGCAGACTATTTCTGCGTCTGTTTGCTCTTTTTCTTCTTCTCCATGGTAACCTGTTTTCTTTTCATCCTGTCCTTTATGCATTCAGCATTGGTCTGCAATTATTTAAAGATACATTTTGTTAAACGGCCGTTAGTTCCATAAAATCACATTTTGCTTATAAATTTTTTAAATAAAAAAAAAACAGCATTTATCTATAACGCGGAGATCAACTCGGCACGTTATATTGATTGATTGATGTTTTTTTCTGAATAATTATACGAGTATTGCCAAATGAAGAACGTGAATAACGTGGCCCAAGATATTGAATTCGACATAATACGTACGCCGATCGCTTGAATATAACACATCATGAATGTGAATTTGAAAAAAGGCATATCATGAAAAACATTGTGAGACATCGTTGAGACGTTTAAATGTATCATCGTTGCGACGTCCTATTTGCGCTTAAATATCGGAAAGAATTACTTAGCAAGATGGACGTCATAATTTACAAAATGATGTATATTAACATATTTTTCTTCTTCAAATTCATGTAAATCTGATCGTAGAATTATTAGGATTTAATGTATATCAATAAAATCATTATCAATCGACATTTATAACGAAGTCATCATCGTAAACAAATGAAATGTCACACATAAGACGTGTATATTCTTACGTAATCGAAGTCCTGCTTTGTGGATGCTGTTGCGTTTGATGTTCTCACAAAGGAATCCCAGGTAAATCCCTCTATATCCTCGTAGTCTCAAAAACATTCAAACGACGTTGTTGGATAAATCAGGTAAATAAAAAAGGACTGCGAAATATCTATTTCAGCTTTAAGCATTAGGTTTAACGTGCATTATAAGATCATAAATTTTACGTCATGGTGAAGAAAAGGTAGACAACAAAATACAATAAACTCTTTGTGATAAAATAGTTATATTCTGCAACTGAGTGAAGTCTATTATATTATGAACTTGGCATGGTTAGCTTTTAATGTATATTTACAAGTTCTGGATTTCGTTGACTGAGTCGTGATATATGGATTATCTGTGTGGCTTTTTGTGCCTTTTTCATTAAAAAACGAGTACGGTATTCTTTGACAAGCAGTCCTATTTACAGAATATGACACCATTCAAACTTTTCTTAGGACACCGATTACCTCAATTTATGTATATTTACCTTTAGGTGGGCACAGCGGAATACCCTTGTCCTGGCACCAGCCACAGTAATGGATTTTGTCCGACCATACTGTAGCCCTGAAGTCGTATTTTTTGTTCCATACATCGTAATGGATCTTCAGCTTCTCTTTTTTCATATCCAGGATTGTGGCACAACAGATTATCCCATAGTCGCCATCCTCCGCTTAAATTTTCATGCCGATCTTCAGTCCTTGGTTCTTCTGTATAGAAAAAGAATACATATGAATAGATTTATACTTCTTTATATTTAGAAACAACCCTCTTATACTAAGAAAATGGATTATTAGGGAGATACAAATCACATCTCATAGTTTTCTTTGACACACGTAAAGAACATATATTGTAGTTTTGCCATAAAGAAATACATTTAGAGCTTCATGAATAGTACGTTTTTAAAATACTGATTGTTGGACCACGATATTTATAATAAGGTTTATACCGACATATATTTCGAATATATCTGTTAATGAATTTCATTTTCGTTATGCAAACAGAGCGAACATGCCCATCAATTAAAACCTGGTTTATCAAATACAATGCAAGAAAACAAACCAATTTTAAAGGAACAAAATGGTGTATTTCTAGGTAACAATTTTAAGTAAAATTGACATATTTGGCCCATCGGTTATTTACCCGCAAGACAATTAATGAGCGATTACGGGCTTATTCATGGTATCATTTACCTATTTCTTTAATGCAGTTTTAGGGAACAAATTTACCTCATTGTTATCTTGTGATTCTACAGATGTGGCTTCATTACTTTCCGATGCTTGAATGTCATCTTCCAATGTTGAAGTCTAGATAAAAAAGCACATGTTTGTATGTATGCATATACAAAATGAAATGGCAAAACTTGGAGCTTTTTCTTTCCTGATATCTTTAAAAAATACCATAAATATTTTTATGCTTAACAGATGTGTTCTTAAAGGATTTATGTCAAAATGCTAATTAGTCAACAGCGATTATTTCAACAGCTTGGAGTACATTTAACGAATTTGTATCGAACAACTTTATGTCTGTCTTATAGTAGGCAACAAAGCATCTTAATTAAACACACGTATTTTTGGCGAACTAACTTATAGTCAAGAAAAAGGTATATACGAAAGGGATAAAAGGAAACATGTTATCAATTAAATAACTAATATATAATATACATCTATTCCTGAACTTTGTAACTCTCCAAGATCTATTATGAAAGGCTCGTCGGCTGAAAATACAATATTATATTTAAAAGGAATATAGCAAAATAAAACGAGATACTTAATTCTTAAAGCGCTGTCTATGCAATACATCTAAAACCCATTCATAATCTAATCGGCATAGTAATCGAATCTATTTATGCTCAATATATTTATGCTCTTTTTAGGTAAACCATTTGATAAACCTCAATTGTCATTGACTGGCGCCGCCGAACATTGATTCGGGACTTATTTTAACACATAACTTTATCTCTACAAGGCAGAGGTTGCATAGTTCCGCAGACATATGCACTGGCGCCGCCGAACATTAATTTGGGACTTATAACTTTATCTCTACAAGGCAGAGGTTGCATAGTTCCGCAGACATATGCACGGTTTTCAAATAAACAGAGAGTTATTTAAGTAAAAGTTATCTTAGTAATATGAAGCGAATTATAGGCCCTATACGGTGGTCTGGCTATTATTATAAACGTTTTCAGACTATTTATATGTGACCTTTTGCTTAAATAAGTTGTGATTAAAAGTCAGAGATAAGGCTAATAGAGATTAAATCACATACGAACAAAACTATATAAATAGTCTACAGTCAACATATAAGACATTAAAAGTGTATTTTGAATTGAGCGGTAAAACACACATAGGATCGGTACAATTCCAGCATTTCAACGGCCACAGATTGTACTTGGAATTGCTTTTTATCATCTCTACAAATGTATGTTATTTGAAATAATTGTTCTCGATCCCGATTGAACCTTTACCTAACATAGCCTCTATTCTTTTCTACTATATTTCCTTCCAGATCTAGCCTCATGTTTTAAATGTAACAACCACAGTGCTTGCATAAATGACGTCACGAAATAAAAGTGTAACTTGCGTTACCTGAAGTTGGTGTTGCGTTTGCAGCACTAGAACTGGTTTCTTGAGTAACATTCTGAGCGGTCATGCCTGTTCCTGATACGTCTGTGTAATATTTAACAAATATCAAAATAAGTCAGCATGCAAATTTTATTATGCTAAAAAATGTTGAATACGATCAAGCAACGAGATGCCTACCATTGATAAATTAATAATTTTGATTTATTGTTACATTGTGTGTGCACATTATTTAGTAACTTGTTTTATTGTATTATAAAACTTAACCAAAATTTAAGAAATGCTAAATCTTTGACTTTATAAAAATAAATTTAAAATCTCCAATTTAAGTTGAATGGTTATTCAAGTTGCAAAATATTTTCAAAATCAATTAAACAAATCTTCTTACCTTGATCGTTTTGCACACTAGTTTGAGTATTTCCCGTATCTTCAACTGCTTCACTCGTTGACTGTTCAGATGAAATCAACGTGGCTGTAAAACAAATTAATATTTTCGTAAAATTGTGAATCTCTTATCAATTTCATTGAACAGGGAAAGATTTCATAAAAAAAAACAAGTAGATTAGTGAAGTCCTCCGCTACTTTAACAGCAGTTGAACATTGAAAAAAAAACATACGAAATTAAATTAGAATCCTTTGAAAGAACGTCTTCCTCACAACGTATATCTCATACCGTCTTTCATACTTGTCTTTCTGTATTCTTGTTTTATTCTTGTGTTTATTTCATTTGGTGATATTGGTACCTATTTCATGCTTTACATAGAATTTTGGCTAGTTTATCATCAACTATGTGGAAAAAGCAAGAGGGTATTCTTCTATTGCTGTTTCGAAATGCACCGGTTTGATACATGTTATGAGATGCTTACATAATACTTATACATGATATGATATGAAGATACTGATTATTATAAAATGTTAAATTACAAGTGCAGCATATCACTTGCAGTTAAACCCTGATTTTGTTTCTTAAGGTACAATAAGACATCCTAGAATATATTGATCACACGCTGTCGGTTGTAACTGTAAATGTTCTGAAACGTTCTAAACAAAACTTAATTTTGGCTTCGTTTGTGATTGCAAATAATATAATAATAAGTTATATATAATTCAGATAACAAGGTGCTAATCTCATGCTATTGACTATCACTTTGATTAAAAAATATATATAAACTAACTGGTTTTGTTATTATTTCTACATAGAATGATCGTTCAAACTTAAATCCGATTGTCAGTTATTTCCTCCGTAAGTGCTGGTCTTCAGGGACTTGGTGCATAGATGACAGGGTTGTAATATAAGAATAATATGGTTATATTAAGAAAATACTTTGAATGATAATAACCCTAATGTGCTAACATATATTCAAGATACGAGTATGTCGTAGGTGCTTATTGACATAGATAGAAGTCAAAGTTTTATGAGTCCGCTGACTGAAATGAAGAGTTAACTAGATTTTTAAAATTGTTATGCTTTCTATTTATATGGATTTGGACAAACAATTTGGACTTTTGCCAGCCAACTACTATATTTCAAAGATATTCATACCATCAGTAAATAATGAGATTGACTAAGTAATGCTCATAGTCTATTAAACTGTCTTTGTTAGCGAAACATATATACTTTATTTTTCTATGATCATGTGTGATGACATTTTCAATTATGTGACCCTTGCATTTGGGCATTTATCTAGACAATGGGGATACCTTTTATGTTATGTGTTACTCATGTTACGCGTGGGATGAAAAGAATGTAGTCAACTATTAATAAAGGACTAAAGATTTATGAAATTTTTATATATAAATAACAAAAGCATTTGTTGTTGATATATTAATCATAAGAACAGTTGATAGACAAAGACGAAAACCATTTGAACCAACTCATTATTTGACCACACAACTCCCATGGATTAGTCCATGCCTAATAACATTTGTTCAAAACAGGATTTCTATATTTCTATATATGGTAAATCATTCGTGATTTGATTCATTATAACATTTCAAAACATATAACCAATGGCTTAAAGATACATCTAACGCAACTTATTTTTACAAAACCGCGGTTTACTATACTGTTCCATGCCATATGATTATTTTAGTATAATAATTATGCAATTAAGTGATATAATACGCAAGCCAATCACATATATGTTGTGATCACACCCCCTATGCATATACCAGTATTTCTCAAAGTTCGCCACATTCTTCAAACATGACTGGCCGTAAATCTATTCAATTGTCTGAATCGCTGCATTGGTAATCATATGAACTATCTTCACTTTCACTTATTGAGTCATTTATAGTGTCTTGTAATTCGAAAACACTACTGAAATTGTAAACCGACGTTGATCTCAAAGTGTCCCAAAATTCATGTCCCTCCTGTTGCAATGCACGAAGCCCGCGAGTAACATCTTCTTCCCTTGAGTCTGGAACGTAGAACGAACCCGTCATTGCCTTTCTCTCAGCAACTGTAACCAAAACAATTTTGACATTTTTTATCAAATATATAATAATTTATTGAATAATGTCTCTGAATATCAAATCTAAACACGATTTAGACTGATTACGTATTTAGGATGAGTTCATTGTTATTAGCTAGTGAAGAGCAAAAGTTGGGATCTGTGAGTCAACTTTTTACCTTATAGCAAGT
>LQRL01071287.1:13594-35821 GCA_001703475.1 Hydroides elegans
TATGTACAAGGTCTTAATGTTTAGCATAGAAAGGTCGTAATATATCCACTTATGTCGACGGATAAATCAATAAATATTGAGTTAATATCTATCCATATACTGGCGTACCAATCAATATATCAAGTTAATAGCTGGATGGGATTGACTTGGAAGGGAGGCTGTGTAAGATATCTTATAACGAGCACTCGGCTAAATCAATCGCTTGTTAACATATATGGTCAAATTCCATAACTAGGATATATCGGAAAAACCTTACGATAAAAGTATTTTGAAGTTATTTTGTTTTTGTAAATCATACAATATCAAGCAAACGCTTGCCGCAAATAAAATCATATAATATCAGGCGAGCTCATTGCTTACATGTTATCTGCTCATTGGCGAAAATAGGAATAATATTGAGGTATTTACTATAATATAATACTATAAAGTTAAAGCTATAATAGCGATTGTCCATGCAAACACCATTTGATAATTATCTCTAGTCAGCTGGATTTATATTTTAAGATTTTTACTGATAGTTGTTATAACAAAAAGTACAAACCATCTTTTAAAAACAATCTTTAAAGAGACCAATTAAACTTACTGTAATGTAGCTGCATTTTCTCATTCCATTCCATGCAGGTCCCACAATGAAGCAAAACGTCTTTCATCTCGCGCTGCAGTAGGTCTAGCTCTTCCTCTAGTCGATCACACGACGCCTTTGCGTGTAGAAAAGCTATCTTTGATTTCAACCCAATGGTACCTTAAATATGAATAAAAAAACAAACATGGTATAAGGACTAAAAAACAATATGTAACTACAGTCAAAGATAAAAGTCGAAACATGATCTAGTAAAAGTATTTAATTAAACCAATCCAATCAAATTGTGGAACTAATTAATAAAAGTGTTTTAATGACAGGGGGTTACAATATCATTACGTTTGTATAGCAACGGACTTTATAATAACTCAATAACATTCACAAAAATATGATAATCTAAACAATAAGACAAATAATTGGCCATATATAATTAATTGTTGCTCCCCAACAGAGAGTATTACTACGACATTTGATAATCTTTCTAACATTGTTATCAAATCTCAATCACAACCTAAGTATGATGGGCTAATAAAATTATAACTGCTTAGAAATGAAACAAACCTTCTCGAATCCAGGGCCAGGGCGTCAACTCTGTTGTGCCTTCTGGAATAGGCTCTGTCCCAACTGCTGTAGCTGTTGCATTGTAGGTAGTGACTCTATCATGAAGCTTCTGTCGAAGACGCGCTATCTGTTTAGATAACCTCAATCGCTGCTTGCTTTAGTCTATAGTAATTGTTAAAATTGAAAGAATATAACATAAACAATTGTTTTGATAAAAATTTTGTAAAATAATAAGCCTACGACTTTTGAGGTATGAATTCATAGCTAAGATACAAACTATGACCGACCAAGGTCAAACTATTAGGGGGCATTGATTTATGAGAATTTTGAATGGGAATTATGTTAAGCAAAGCAATTCTAAACGTTTAAGTAATCAAAATATTATGATACATGATGTCACTTCACCTCTGAGATTCAACAAAAATAGTTTATAGTTAATAACATACCGTGTAGCTTATACTTGTCGAAGTTCTTTTGCCGTATTTGTGCCGAAATTTCCTCAATGTCATTTTGCAATTCTGCCTGTTGACCTGTTAGCAGGAGAAGTCGACCTTGTGTTTGTACTTCATCTATGCTTTTCTCCGCAGTTAGCCTACAATTGTGTATGCAAAATTATTACAGTAGAACGCATTGTTAAAACGAACTCAATATAAACAAGTACTGATTAAAGAACGGTTATTTCTTGTTTAAGAAACTGTCATTAAATAGAAACTAATTTAATTAAACTTAATTTCAATTTAAATATTATTTAGTATTTAAATAGTATTGAAAGTTGTGTTGTTATCCTATTATTTATTTATAAATATCGATTCATATTATGTTACCCGTTCTTCAATACACTGTAAATTTAGATGAAGCTACCTTATCTCCAAGTCTTCGCATCTCTTGCGCTTGTTTTTGACGTGCTTAACTTTTGTGGAGTTGATAGCCAACAGCTCGTTAGCTGCGAGGTCATTTCCTAGCGCCTCAACCTGGGGTAGAAGATTAAGTTGTTGTTTAAGTATTCAGCTGCCTCTGGTAGGGCTGACTCCTTTTTGTTTTTCGCCTCTGTAAAAATAGGCAACCAGAAGACATTATTTAGTTTTCAAATACTCATTACAAGGTTAAAATAATTTTAATGTAAAATAGATATAACCAATTTCATGATCGGTCATATTTGTATAGCAAAGCATACATCAATGTCAATATATGTTATATATTCAATTATATATTCAATTACTTAGAACATGTATATTATATTCAATTACTTAGAAATTGCATGCGTAATGTCAAATTTGTACGACATACTTTTTGCTACTTCCTTGACTTCTTCGCAAAACTGAACGACATTCGTATCGATGACGTTGTGTTCTTCAATAAGACCAACAAGCAATAAATCCGCCTTCTTTTTCTCACATTTCATCTAAAGTAGTAAAAATATTTATTTATTTATATAACTTTGTTAAATCAAGGCATGGGAAAACAATATGTCTAATTAATCAAAGACTAAAATATTATTAGCTTAAGATTCAAACTCAATAATATCAGGCACAGGCGAATAAAAGAGGTGAAGTATAGCAGACAGTGGGATCAAGGTGATGTATAGACACATAATTTATGACACATATCACTTTCTCAAAGTAGTTGATAATTTATGTCATAAGCAAACAAAACTTGTTTTACTGGTTTCACGTTTAGAGAACATTGACTGTCAAAAACAATTGAAAGGTTAGAATACCGCTATATAATTCGAAACTTATAAATTGTAATAATTACTATATAAGCTATGCGAATAATAAAAAGTAAATTTTGAAAATCTTAGAATAGCGCTTTGCAAGAGAAGAACCCAATGCCTTGATTTTAGACTTGTTCCAAACCAGAGCGGCGGTGGTCAAGGTGCAGTGTCGAGCTAAAAGATAGTAAAGAGTACATGTATTATGAATTATGAGATGTTACACGTCCATCGTTATGAATCATTTTAAAGAGTTTATATTAGTTGAAAATATGTTTATAAACAAGTGAGCTCAATTAATGCATTTACCTATGTCAATCGAAAAGTTTTAGCATGGCAAAGCTTCAAAAATAATGTTTTTATATTATATTTATAGTAGCACATTTATATCTTTATATAGATACATTAACATATATAACACTTTGAATCCTTACTTGCTTTGTTCATTCGTTTGGTTGTGAAACCATATCGAGATATATTGGAGTTGACGAGCTCGAGTTCCTCTCCTGTGGTCATGGCCGCCCCTTCTTGAAGACGTCCTCCAAATAATATCTAAAAGAAATTAAAATGAACATACTATTGATGACATGTTTGCTAAAAGGTTATAAAAAATCATATTAAAATTAAAAAGTAAATACAAAAGTTGATCACAACTGGTAGTAGACAACATAAAAAATAGTCCATGGACGCATCGAGTCTTTATGTCCTTAAATTCGTGAGTAATAGAGTTCACGAAAAGGTGACGGTCGAAAGACTGACACACACAAAAAAAACTGATATCAAGAGTCGCGAACCGTCAGGTTAGGGCTTAATACGCATGACGTAGAGTTTCGTTGTACCTGACAGGGCCAATCATGTGCCTTGGCATGCATGACGCTCAGAAATGGTTTAGTTTGTGTAGCGGGTTTTGCTTCAGGAAATCGTTTTGCTAACTTAAGCAACCATGGATAATACCTGCAAATCACATCCTGAAAGAGAAGAATATATACGAAGAATAGTTTTAAGCCTCAAAAATAGACACCCGTTGTTGCCATTTTCGATTTATTGTTGCATGTGGACAGAGTGAATCGCATACAGATCCGATGGAATACATGTGTCTTCTAATAATATGGCAAGGTTTCGATTATCAAATAGACAAACTAAGTAAAAAATATCAATCATATTGTTATGCTCATGTTCACATTATGGGCGTTATATAAGTATTTACAGCAAAATATATAAGCATCCACCATTAACTTTCATTAGCTGTTTACATATAGGTTGTCATTATACCACCATAATAAAGATGATCTAACCTGACAAAAGAATTGCATGCACGTCTTTAGCAGCTCCATATGTAAGAACAGAGGGTACGCAAAAATTTCCCCTTGATGCATGTTGACTGCCTTGTATAAAATAGTGTGTCTGCAGCATCCCATGCATAGACCGGTCTCATCAAGAGTCGACATAGTTATTGAGTGTGCCTTTGCTGCTTTCCAATGAGTGTCTCCGCATGTATTGGATACCTTATTAAATTTGTACAACAATGATAAGACATATAGACAACTGTTTCAACATTCAGTGGTTAAAAGGATGCATGATGTTCTTATCATATAGTAATACTGTAGACTGAACCTAATTACCTCATTTTATAATTTCAAAAGTTTAAGCTTGTTTTTTATTCAATGAATTAAAATACTGAAAACTGAAACTAAGAACGTAAGGAAGGATAAGGAAATGGCGAGTTCACAGTCATAAGACTCAGCAATCATCTAATTGGCTTCAAAATACGAAGTATCTTAAACATTCATGATTATTTTATAAGCTGTGCTTTTTCTAAAAAAAAACACTTAACAACACCTATAATAAACGTTGTATGGTCTGGGATCATTTGAGATATGATTTCGGTGAAACGCCAATTAAAGCAACTTTCGTTGGAACATGATTGTCTAGTTTGCCGAACAAAGCTATCGACCTTATCGTCGTTTGCGATAAATATATCTCCATAATAAAGTTCATCAATCCTAAAAAAAAGAAGTAATATATATCATATAACTGATTCAATTAAGTGCACCATGCGCGGATACTTTAATGGCCAGCGCCTAAAACCTGAAATGGGGAAAATGTACTGTTGATCTAACCTACAAGGATGAACGTAGTAGGGCAGTCGCCGCGGGCGCGCTCCATAATACACGCTTGGTACCATATTAATACATGACCGATGAACAAAAGACATATTTTATGAATAAATCAGAATGTGAAGAATGAGATATTCATGAACCATTAAATATAAATACGGAATAATAACCTCAGGGTCCTAATCAAAATGGTTATTGGCCCGAGGGATAGGGAAAAGTAATGCCCAAGCCCGAAGGGCGCGGGCATTACTTTTTCCTATCCCGAGGGCCAATAACCATTTTGATTAGGATCCTGAGGTTTTTGTTCCTTTTATTATATGGATATCCGCATTTTTCGAACACTTTTCAGAGTTTGTAGCGTGAACTATATTTGCGTAACGTTCGTGTAACTTTACGTAACGTTGCGTAAAACGGCTTTTTTTTTCGAAACAATCCAACCTACCTTGGTGAATAGTGCTTTCAAAACAGGCCTGTTGGTTTATGTAGCGATTTGAGTTTGTCCAAAGTCACTAGATATACTTCATATAAAAGTGTCTTTGGACAAACTCTAAATAATTTTTAATGTAAATCTAAAACACTCTTATTTCGCTGTCTTGAACGTACCATTTTCCATTTCTTTACGTAGATGATTCTGCGACTGTTTCAATAAAACAATTCCACTTACTTATTCGTTTAAATCTATTATTCACTTAACGTTTCATTACAAAAACGTCTACAATACATCAACACTTTGTTCAGATCCTTCAAATTATCTTTTTAATACGTTTAAAAGTATATATCCTTTCAGTCCTTTTATAACTGTTATCAGTGTCAGTTCCTCTGTTCTTTGAAATTGATTGCATTGCATTTAATTGCTAATTTCTCTATAAAATATCGTAAAAACCCACTTTATTTCATATAAACAAGAAGTTCACTCAATTCATTGTACGAATAACTGCATAACTGCAGTTAACCACATGTCACACACGTCAGACTGAAACGTCACAATTCAGGTAGATAATTTCTGATTGACGTGCCTGATTGACAGGGTACAATAACGATAAGGGCATTCACCTTTATCGCTGGTCATAACGCACTAATGCACCCATATATAAAGCGAGTTAAGGCGCTCAGTTTTCAATTGGCGCGTTTGCTCAAGCGGTTAGAGCGCTGAGTCACTGGGTAAACCTGGGTTCGAGCCCAGATCAAGACAGCCTAAATTTTTCATTTTTTTTTCTCAAAAAATATGATATTACTACGCACCCGGTCCATATCACAAACGATATGAACCGGGTGATATTGCCCTCTAAAACCCATTATTTTCCACCATCCATATAATAAAACAAAATATTTCCTAAATCCCATTTAAGCCAACCCTGAAGTATGAATATAACTTCATTTATTTCAATATGAGCCGCAAACTGTCCATTTCTTTAGGGCTGAAACATATAATAAAATGATACATTCACACTAAAAAAAAGTACCTTTTGTTGTATGAATATCGATAGACTTTTCGGTTCCCATCAACATGACATGCGTGCGTATTTCTTGAGCAGGCCGGACACACCATCACATCAATGCCTCGCATGCGATCTAACTCATATTCATTATATTGCCACTCGCGAACCGCATCAGAAAACAGGACAGGATCAATGTAAGAATGCTAAAATTAAGAAGAAAAAATATTCTTTAATGCATTTATACATTATGTCCTAATCTAATATGTAATAATTGTAAAATTGATTTGACCAATTTGAATGAGAACATATCAATCATAAACAAGTAGGGTCAGTTAAACTGACTAGGTCCCCCGCCGGCCCAATCGGTGCAACGGCATTTCAAGTCGCACTCATTTTTGACCAGATACCCAGGTGCACAACTTCAATATATATTCTTTCATTGTAGAAAGTTGCATTCGATTCTGCCACGTAGTTGTGGAGTTCGGTCGAGGAATAACAAACTCCATTTTGTGTTGAAATTCCTCATTTTTGACTAAGTCGTGTGACCCTAATTTTGGTCGCACGACAAAAACAATACTTAGGTGTACATCTTCAATATATAGTCTTTCATTGTAGAAAGTTTGATTCGATTCTGCTCAGTAGTTGTAGAGTTCGATCGCAGAATAGAAACCAACCTGAAAAGTTGACGGACGGACAGACAGTCGGATTCGGATCCAATTGTCCCTAGGGGACTAATAAAATGATAAACAGCTAGGTAAGTTAAAACTATATTTATAGTGACAAATTTGTTAATTTAATGTAATTTAATGTAATTTGTCATATATTTTACCGATCCATTTCCTGGGCACAGTGATTGCAGGGTGGCAATGAATGCACGGGCTGACACACCAGGTGATTCTTCTTTCATATTCGAAAAGATCGTAAGGACGTCTTGGTCATAAAGAATTACACCTAGAAGTGATATTTATCAATTTGAATTTTTAGAATGTTAAAAAGATTGACATCGGCTACTATAAACAGTTTCTAAGAAGTGAAGTGATTGGAAATAAGAAAACCATGTACGGGAATACATTATTGTTGTTGATATATGTTTTGAAATTTAATTATTGCCATAATTTGACATGATGTACCGTATATCTACCTTCTTTTAACTTTGGACTTGCCGCCCAAAAATTGCAGAAAAATATATCATGCATTGAAGGAGAAGCCATGTAACCGCACTTGCATTTATAATATGGAAGATAAATATCATGACGTCCTAGGAAAAGGAAACAAATATGACACAATAAAATCGCCATAGTATGATTCGATCGATAAAACAACAATGCTGGATCCAACAAACTCCGAAATGTATTTTGAAAAAAAACCTATATGGTTTTTTTCTAAAGGTAGCAGATTTTGTAGAGCTTTGGCCAATAACGTACAAACCGCGGGGATCGAACAAACATACAAAGTCTCGAATGAACATATTTATCATATTTAATGTTGAACTTACAATGCCACCGCAATGTGAGGTGTTAAAGCATGGTAAATTAAGTAACTCTTGTTACACATGATTTCCAATATTTAACAAATATCATATGATGGGCAAGCTCTGTTTACCTTTCATTGTTACAACAACGCATGCGCAAAACGGGTTAGGCTGAAGAATTACATTGCAGTGGTGACAGATGTTCGATATGCAGCTTAGGTATGAGTCTAAAATAAACAAAAATATTTAGTGAAAATTATCGGGATTTAATTTGAGTTACACATCTCAAGATAATAGCAAAGGCACTAGTTCATCGGACCGAGACCGGTATTTTTTCGCGGGCGGATTATTCTTGGCCATCTGGTTTTTTCTTTCGGGCTCGTGTAATTGTTTAACCAGCCTGCAGATTTTGTTGCAATTTGCTTTTCTCGAGTCAAAAGGTCTGTTCGCTCCCGATTTATCACCTGGACAGTGAAACAGTCGCATTACGCATGCGCGACTAGTCATATGCGATTTATGAAAAGACCATTTACGGTTTCAAGGCTTCCATTTCAGCCCTATATCAAGTATCGAACCTGATCTGCAAATTGAGTTACCAAAACATGTTAAAGACAAATCGATTATGAATTGAAATATTACTTACAAGTAGGCTCGATGATAATTTTATCCCCAGCATTAGCGACACGCATCGCCGAAGGAATTGGTTTGTACATATTTGGAACCCATGCGTCACGGCGATGAAATGGTTGAAGTCTGTGTGTTTCATCATCACATTCATAACATATGTACGGAGCCGAGGAACATTCAAGACTGCGACATCTGTAAAAATGATAAAAAGAGTAAGGCATTAATATGGATTAGAAAATCGGTATTTGCTCATGCCCACGCTCCTCTGGGCGATAGCGTTTTAAAAAGAACGTGACACCCTATAAGACTAACTGATTCATGGTCTATTATTTGATATCGTTAATTTGAATTCGCACTTGCACGATTGAGCGAGAATGGAGCAAAAATCTTCACAGCAGCCATGTCCATTAATTAATACAAGAGCAAAGAATATTTAACGTCTGCTCATTGACTATTCAACTCTTCGGATAGGTGATCTTGCATTAAGACACGCCCTCGCCCGAGTGGGCGATTTTCCTGAAAAGAAATACAATCAAAGATGGAAACCTAACCAATAAAAAGCTTGTTCACTGAACGCCACGCTTTACAGCATTTACTTTATTAAAAATCAATACATTGAAACCTAAATGTGTTGAAGCTCAACAAACGAAACTAAGTTTTTATATGAAAGAGTTTGTTGTGTTACTAAGCCTGTATTGATATATTAAGTCAAGCCATCGCCCTCGCCCAGCTGGGCAATAGCAGGGCGATTGCTTTAAAAACATTAAATAATAAATAAAGAAAGCTTTGAAAAAAATCAAACAAATATTATGATTTAATGAAAATTAAATAACGTCAATTTTGAATTAATAGTATGCTCTCGCCCTCGTGCAATTGGGCGAGAAACTTGGGTGAGAAATTGTCCATATAAATCTTAGCGCGAAATCCTATAAAATAAGTGTATTTATTCTTTAGGTATTTAGCATACAAGTCACTGGGCTGTGTTTTGTATTGCATCTCTCTGATCTCGCTCTCGCCCCGTTGGGCGACCGTCTTGAAAATACATTTATCCTCATTTACCTGAAATATGAACATATTTTTTTAAGATAAAAGGTATTATCATAGGATATTTGGCTAATAATGCGGTGCCTCAGGATATGACGTTTGCCCCCGCACTCGCCCAAATGGGCGAGAGCATTGAAATACAATGAACGGTTTGCAATCAAAATGCAATAAATTAAGTCTCATATTTTACGCAACGCGATTTCGTTGTTCTTCAAATTTTAAAATCTATCTCTTACTCGCTCCTGTAGGCGAGAGACTCTAAGCATAGTATAAACGATTACTTAATTAAAATGGGCGATTTCTTTTTTTGTTAAATATGTAGTTTATATTGTGTTTATATATATATAAAGCAGGTCAATAATTTCGTTATCCTGTCAGAATTGTTTGCTTCAAAATGCAATGAGGTATTTATTCTCGCCCTCGCACAAATGAGCGAGAGTCGCTTTAAATTGTATAAACATATCTAATCAGTGTTATGTCTAAACAATACATATAGTTGTAGCTTGACAGCATGGATATTTTTTTTACCTTGCAATACCACCGGAACAACATCAAATTTTATATTGCCCGGATGGTACGTTCATTTATTTTTTTTTGGGAACAAACAACGTCATGTAATGAAATGAATACATCCTTGTTGTTTTTATTCGAAAAGTATTCATTCATTAGAATGAAAACCATACAGGAGGGCCCTTCTGTCAGCTTGAGCGTGTAGGCGTGGTAGCGTGCCGGATCCTTAGCGTGCGGGCATGGGAGCGTGCGGGACCGCGAACGTGCGGGACCGTGAGCGTGCAGGCGAGTGAGCGTGCGGGCGTGGGAGCGTGCGGGCGTGGGTGCGTGCAGCAGTGTAAGCGTGCGGGCGCATGAGCATGCGAGTGTACAAACATGGATGCGTACGAGCATGCAGGTGTGTGGGACCTTGGCCAAAATATAACATGCGAGCGTCAAGCGATGAGCTTGCGATCGAGTGATCCTCAAATTATTCATGACTATAAGTAAAAATATAACGATCATTATACATTTTGCTGAATAGTTTAAGTTGTGGACTTTTAAAATCATGTTTTAAGAAGATTGGGCGATTCGACATATACCTGATCTGAGCTGAACGGTCACAGTCTTTTTTCATGCAAAATAATGGCGGCGAGTCTCCATGAATGATGATGTTTTCTCTGGCTATTGCAGCTCGGCACTCCGACCATTCATTTGACCGGCGATCTCTGCGATGAGTCCAGTTGCTTGTGGTGTTGGCTTGAGATGTGGTTTTTTTTCAGGTCATTCATTAGCTGTAAAAGCTCGTCATAAACTTCGTCTGAAATAAATTGAATTCATATGATAAGATTTAAGCAAACCCAGCTATTTGGTATATATTTAAAATTCTCATTAACAATTTAACGACTCCTCGTTCAGAGAAAGCATATGCATTTGTGTTAGTTGAATCTATATCAAAGGTCGCTTAAGTTCCGGTCGAACAAACCTGGTCAAAGTTTAACGGGCATCGACATAAACATTGTTTATTTAAATATCATATTTAGTATATGCCGCACTCTGTGATATAGACATTGATAGAGTATATTCTTCCACTTTCCATTCAACGATTTTGTTCATAACCAATTTATGTATATAAACCAGAAAATAAAACGCAAAACAAGAGAAAGTCCTAACTGTCGCACCCTCCCCTCCCCACATTTGAAGGGGGGTATGGAAGTTTAGGTAATAACACGCCCACGTCCCCCCCTCTAGTAATCATTCCCCGTTAAAAAATATCGTCAATTCTAGCCCATAACAGCTCATGTATCGTAAACCCGCTTTAAGGACCTTCATTATGAGCATATTATGATGCCTCTGTGGCCTTTCGTTTAAACGTTTTAGCGTGTTAAAACAAACAAGGACAGACAGACAGACAGACAGACAGACGGACCGACGGTAAGACGACTAACCCCATTTTTCTGGGCACCCAATTTCAGGGTCGGGACCTTAAAACAAGATTACCCTATAACAGGTCCATGATATATATTGTTTACATGACGAGGTCGAAATAGACATGTCAAGATAAATTTGTAGGCCTAGGCTTACTTTAATTAACCAACCTTGATTTTGGTGTTCATTTTCAATATTTTCACTTTTATCCTCTGTAGAAAATGGGTTGATATTTCGGCCTGTCGTAACATCTTTTTTTCCTGTAAATAACAAAGTGAATAAGAGCTATATTCTAGTTTTGATTATATATATCCATCTACTCAAATTTATACTAAATTTGTCATATTAAATACATTCTATTTTTTTCATATTTTTTGTTGGAGCTCTTAGCCAAATTCATATTGAAATATGAATCCATATAGACATGCAACATGTTGATATACTCTTTACTGTGACCATTATTCATATAGTCTTTTATAAAGGAGAAAGGATATATACTTATTTACATTAATAGATTAGTCTCAAATATGAACTTATTGATTGAACTATTCATTACAAGTTCTATACGCGAGGGGTGAATCAATATGCATTCATGACTCAATATATCCCATTTCAGAAGCGTATTTATATCCCATTTACATGTAGACTTTTTCTTAGCATGAAATATCCTACAAAGAAAACGTAATGCAAAACCGAATATATGCAAATATTCCTTCGGCTCTTGGGGCCGGCGGTTCGAACTATTCTGTCATCCCGAAAGTAAAACCACCGGCCCGAAAATCAATTAGTTGGAATAAAATAATAAAAATGAATTCCGGCCGGTCGGGCCGGTGGTTTGGAAAATGTACCGGCCCGAGCGAAAAACTAACGGCCCCAGGCCAGCAAACCCGTGTGACTGCTCTACGCTGACCCTATTACATTAAATCAATTAAATATGTCCAGTATCGGAGCCGGTGACGTCACACCAAAACACTCCTACACCCCCACATCAACAAGGAAGTATTTGTGAAACACGAACAGGCCCCAACCGCCCCAAAACTCGAAGGGGTATGGGTTTTTGTAGATTTAATATATATTTATATGAAAACCGCTATTTTTGGCCAGTCGGGCGTTTTGAAATGGTCAAAAGGCACATCTACGGACCAAGACCTTTCATTTGAGCCTATAACCAAATCTCTATGACCTTCCGTTCAAAAGTTCTAGCCCGTACAAGCTCAAGTCTAAAAAACCGCTATTTTGGGCTACTTTGGCCATTTTGACCACTTCCGGTGGGGATGTTTTGACCGAAATGGTCAAAAGGCACATCTACAGACCAAAAACCTTTCATTTGAGCCTATAACCAAGTCACTTTGACCTTCCATTCAAAAGTTCTAGCCCGTACAAGCTCAAGTCTTGAAAAACCGCTATTTTGGGCTATTTTGGCAAATTTGACCACTTCCGGTGGGGTGTTTTTGACCGAAATGGTCAAAAGGCACATCTACGGACCAAGACCTTTCGTTTAAGCCTATAACCAAGTCTCTATGACCTTCCGTTAAAAAGTTCTAGCCCGTACAAGCTCAAGTTCTGAAAAACCGCTATTTTGGGCTATTTTGGTCAATTTGACCACTTCGGGTGGGGTGTTTTTGACCGAAATGGTCAAAAGGCACATCTACGAACCAAGACCTTTCATTTGAGCCTATAACCAAGTCTCTATGACTTTCCGTTCAAAAGTTCTAGCCCGTACAAGAAAGCGATGACAGACAGACGGACGGACAGACGGACAGACGGACGGACACCCCAACTCTATAGGCCCCCAACTTTGGGGTTGGGGCCTAATAAACCTTGTTATTAATTTTTCCTTCCAATTTTGTAACCAAATATAAAATCATTTTCATATTTCCTTTTAAAGCCAATTAATTAAAAATAAAACTCACTGTATGCTCTTTTCGAAGTTTTAGTCAAAAGTTGGGTAACAATTTGAAATCCAAGTTCGTTTTTTTCTCGTTCCTTGACAGGTTTTGTTTGTTGACCGGTCAGGGCTGGCCGAGCTCGATTTTTTTAGAAGTCTTGGTGGTAACCTTTTCTTTTAAATAATCAATTTCTACATCATCTGAAGACCTTTTTCCTTTTTGAGCAAGGTTATTTATGCTATCTTGTACATTTATTCTTTTTCGAGGCATGTTTGTGTTGACTTCCGGTGAAATGCATTGTTGGTATGACATTAGTATAGGTCTGGTTATGGTCACTGAAACTTGAAGCAACGTGATCTAAAATATCCATATATCCCCAATTTTCATACAAGCGCTCAATTTGAATAAAAACCTAAATTCGTTTGAACGCAGAAAAAATATATATATGAAGATATATTTTACGAAACGCGCCTGAGCTATTTGGTCAAATAACTAAATGCGATCAGCGAAAGGTTGTTTGATTTAGCTTAGAAATACTTATAATGTATATGGTTTTTCGGTACAAAACATATACCTTTTTTTGTATATTTATTATTCGAGAGTTATACCATTATTGTATAAAAAACAAGTTAGGTTATATACAGATATCGTATATATGTGTTGGAGAATGTGTTGTCTCTACCCTGTTTTATATCCCCTGAAAGTTAAAAAGCGAATATTTTCCTCTATGCTTAAAACCGAAATCGCTCAAAACAGTATTCATTTAATTTGTAATCTTCATTCTTTGTACATACTTTCTAAAAAGAAAAGAAATAAGAAAAATTCGTATTTGTTCTGTGATATATGCCAGCAAAAAGGTATTTTTCGGAATAAATCGTTGGGTACCCCTGCCACAGTCTGGGTCAATGAAGGATGTGCTCATTTATTTCACGAATCATCAAGGGAACATTTCTGGTCAGGTGATTCCACAAATCATGATCAGCACCGACTATTGTTATCGTTTTTCAAACTGACAGGCATGTGCGCTGTTGCATTGTTCCTTGGTTTATATGGAGTTTCTAATGGTCTAACGAAAAAATATGGGACATTGCATATAGAAGTATAGAATTTACCCTGTGAAAATGCACACTATTGCTCCCTCCAAATATATAGCTCTAATTAGTTTTATATCATAAAATTCATCGTAAATACGCAGATGTGAATTTTGTGAAATCGATCGCTAGTAGGGGTGTACAATGTACCTACAGTTAAAACCACTTCCAATTTGACAACTGAAACGAATAAACGAATAAACGAATACGAATAAACGAATAAACGAATACGCAAAAACGAATAAACGAATACGCATAAACGATTGCTTACGATAGCTTACGAACAAACGATAGCTTACGATAGCTTACGATAGCTTACGAATAAACGATAGCTTACGATAGCTTACGAATAAACGATAGCTTACGATAGCTTACGATAGCTTACGAATAAACGATAGCTAACGATAACTTACGATAGCTTTATAAACTAAAGGGGTCACTTTGCTTTATAGACATCATTTTTTTAATTGTAACATTAAGCATCCTAAATAAAAATCATGTGCTAGATTATGAATATCTTAATCATGAATAAGTAGTAGATAAACAAATAAACGAATGCATACGAATTAACGATAGCTTACGATAGCTTACGAATAAACGATAGCTTACGATAGCTTACGAATAAACAATAGCTTACGAATAAACGATTGCTTACGATAGCTTACGATAGCTTACGATAGCTTACGATAGCTTACGAATAAACGCATGCTTACGAATAAACGAAAGCATACGAATAAACGAGAAACGAATAAACGAATAAACGAATACGAATAAACGAATACGAATAATTTTGCTTACGATAGTCAAATTGGAAGTGGTTTTAACTGTACATGCGCTCTACATGTATAATAAATGATCCCAATCAATTCATAATAGGCGTTACGTAGAATATAAGAACGGCTAAGTATAATGCGCCCAGTAGTTTAAAATGCAACGAGCTATTTTTAGCTTTAACCAGTTTTTTTACTTATAAAAAATGACAAAAATCTGGGTTTTAATCAAAATTTACCCATGTTCTAAAGGTCTGAACACACAGATACCAAAAATTCACCAAAACAAAAATCGCGTAATATTCGCTAATTTATTTATATTCTTTTATATCAAACGATTTAAGAAAATACAATCCATGTTTGAGCAACTCAAAATAAGAACGTTTATTATACAAATGCAATTGTTATATTAATTGGCTGTAAAATCACCGCCCTCCCACCGTGCTTTCTAGTTCACGCATGCGCCTTCGCGTATCTTGCGCAACATAACAGGGAGTGGCTCCAGACAATGTTGAACTGGGTGCGCCCATAAACATTTCTTGTTATAATAAATTAGGGAAAATGAGTCGCTCGCCTCTGTCGCCCTTATGTAGATAGGTGCATTAAGCAGCGTTCACACAAAAAAATATAGTATATAAAGCCAAAAACACGCTTTTGGCGTGAATAGAAGGAATAAATTGCTATGTGTTTATACAAAAGTAGCTTTTGAGCTTTCTTTTTTCGAACTTTTATTTTCGCGCCTTTTTTTCGCGCGAAATGGGGCTTAGAAACGCGGCCTTAGAAACGCAGCCTTAGAAACGCGCCATACGTAACTGGTTCGCCGCGTAGTTTTGGTTAAACGGCTGAACGAAGCGGTTATTTAGATAGGAGCCTGAGAAACGCATCTTACACCGAAAGCGTATATAACGTAAAATACGTAAATTCTTACGTTACTGGTTCGGCGCGTATTTTTGGGTTACACGTCTGAACAAAGCGGTTATTTAGACAGGAGCCTGAGAAACGCATCTTACACCGAAAACGTAAATTACGTAAAATACGTGAATTCTTACGTAACTGGTATGCCGTGTAGTTGTGGATTACACGGCTAAAAACGAAACGGTAATGTAGATAGGAGCCTGAGAAACACATCTTACACCGAAAACGTAAATTACGTAAATTACGTAAATTCTTACGTAACTGGTTCGCCGCGTAGTTTGGGTTACAGGGCTAAAACGAAGCGGTTAACACGCGAGATAATTGGCCTGTTGGCAATGAATCTAGGATTGCAGTCAGACGTGTGCTCTCTTGACTGCAAGCAGAAAGCGACTCAAAAGCATAGAATGCTAGAATGAAGGGATATGAAATTCATATGAGCACGAACGAGCTACAATACATAAATTGTTTGTTGAATTAAATGTATACTATGTTGACTAAAAAATCATTATCATTAGTGCGTTAGCTACCATTGTAAATGTCAAAATGCAGTATATAATGAAACATATGTGCTGTTTATTCAAATTACCTAATCAAGCTGTTTACCCAATATATGACCGAGAATAACGTTACCCATTTTTGCATATTCCCCATCCGTTACCATTATACTTGGCACAATTCTTATTGCTGCAAAATGATAAGAGCCAGGTTCATATTTTAGTAGAGTTCTTTTTGTTCTCTTTTCACTCGTTAAAATACCTTTTCATTCCAGTAATTGATAGGAGTCCTGGAATAGTTTGAGGCCCGAGGGATATCTCCAGCGAATGTCATAATTGGTTGCAGTTCTTAAGAGTGATATCAGTAGACTCAAGTGAATTCTCTAGAGATTATAAAAAAAAAGAGAATTCTCATGCAGAATTTCTACCGGTAGATGGCGAACAATATAACGAATAGATTCGGATACAATGTATATGCATACATCAATGTACATGATTGCATGCATATCACCAGGTGCGGATCCAGAAATTATTTAACCGGGGTGGCTATATATAGGATAACTAACACTTTCGAGCCGATATGGAAAATAACTCGAGGCGAAGCCGAGATATATTTTTCATATCGGCGAGAAAGTGTTTGTTATCTTATTTATCGCAGGGCTCTTTTTTGCTTTAGTGACAGTGATGTCAGTGTGTTATAGGGATAAAACACGACTGAGAGTTTGTATAGCTGATTTAGAGCGAAGAAGAAACTATTACAAACCGAACGCCGAAGGCGTGAGTTTTGTAATAGTTTCATCTAAGCTCTAAATCAGCTATACAAACGAACAGGAGTGTTTTATCACTATTATAACAGATGAAAGTATTGCATAAATATATTAAGATTCGAACTGTATAAAAAAATTCCGAACAATTAGTCATGATAACTTTTTATGACGTTTAATGGAATACTTGTGTGGAGAAAATATGCTGAAACTGTACTGCAGTATTCGCTCAAAATGAGTCACGCTTATTAGCCTCTCCTCATTTGCATATTGAATGCCGTACAGCGTGTTCTATTGCAGAATCGAAACGTTTCTAATTATAAAGGGTATATAGAGAAAAAATATCGCATCATGTTATAATATTAGTTGTATCACCACTGTTCTTTCGATGACGCCAATGTATGTTTGGCATAATATATAAGAGCGAAGAATTGTGATAGGTGCCCCAAATAAATCCGCATCTGATCACAGTTAATTTTTGTTACATTTGTAGTTATATTTTACATTTAAACAATATATAGTTTCTAGTTTTCGCATGCGTTTTGATGGCTGAAACATGTGAACTCTATAGAGAATTCTATAGATTGTCGATTTTGCATTCGATTCTATTTACTTTTTAATTTTCATTAATGTTCCGTAAAGAACACAAAATATGAATGGCACAGCTAGATCCGCCCGCTTTTTGGTACGACTTTATTTGTTTTCACAGAAGTTGTTTATATCTATAATCCAGGGTTGTTGACACGAAGATCCGGTTGTTAGTTTGTGTGTTTAGGCCTGACTCACTTTCCTACTTCATATTATTAAGTGGTGTTTCCTCTAAACGTAGAATCGCTGCACGTCAGCTGCGCAGCAAACGGATAGCTTTCGCTCCCACTATTTTTCTTTAGAGTGTTTCCATGCATCCGTTGGGTATCCGTTCCGTCTGCAGTCCGTTTTTTTTACGCAACCCGCTCCGTAAAATAAACGGACTGCAGACGGAACGGATACGCAACGGATGTATGGAAAAACGCTGTCCGTCATTTTGACGGATGGTTAATGTAAAAATGGTATCTTATAAACAAATATTATTAAAAGCTCGATGAACCCGTCTCCATGATTTTTTTTTAATCTCAAATTAAGATATATAGATTATATGAATATATTATTATTTTTGTAATCAACCGCTGTTATCTTTCTTATTATCTGTTTATTTTCCTAACCATTAAAATGATGGTAATATTCTGAATATAATTTTTATATTTATTCAATTCATTATTTTAATATACCTACAACATGTTTATGCCGAAAAATATTACATAGTTTATTTAATTTAATTATTTCGATTATTGATATATATTTCATTATTACGTTGTCAGCTATTACGTTTACTGTATTGATTATTACGTTTCGTAAATATATAACACAATTACAATTCTCAAATCGTATGACCAAAAAGCATGATAGGTCAATTTGACGGATGCGAAACGGATGCGAGACGGATTAATGGAAACACAGCGATCCGTCTGACGTACGTCAGACGTACGTTAGAGGAAACACTACTTTAGTGTTCATTATAAAAGAACTGACCGTGAGTTATCCAGAAAAAAAGTTCATTTGATGAAAGATAAAATAATCTGCCAAGAATAGTATAACAAATAATGCATTTTTGGAATGTCAATGTCACACATACGTTCTGAATTCATTTTGAAGAAAAATATAATGGTCTGCTAAACTTAAATAAAAAAAAAAACTTTTTTCCGGAACTTCGATGACATGCATACAGAGACGACGTTTCAAAGATTAATTAAGTTTTTAAAAGTTATCAGAAGTAGCTCATTTATATAGGTTTGGTGCATAAATGAAAAGAATTAACACAAAAATAAGACTCGATCAAAATAATCATTAGTTCGCATTTTATAAGTATACCGTGTAGGCCTATGCATGTGTCCTCGTAATCCAGATGCATTGAGCCAACACGGATTATATAAGCAGCGGACAACGATGAGTTCAATGTTAAATTCAATGTGGTTTAAGACCAGCCACACTGTAAAGTACATACATTTTTGTATTACGTGTCTACCGCTTCAAGTGCAATTCAAGTGCGTGTAAATTTTGAGCATTAGGTTATTATGTCGCTTGCTTCTATAGATTCTTTCATTAAGACAAGGGTTTTATATAAAAAATACTCCCAAATATTTGTTTTATTTTGTTAATAGAGCTCTAAAATTAAAGATTCATCGCGGTAACAAAACAAACGCAAAAACAAATGATGAGATACAGCTATGGACCCCTTTCCGGTTACATCCATGCTGAACGCGTGGTCGTGCGAGCGTGTTAGCGTGCTGGCGTGTGGGTTTTCGCCAAATCGAATTTTATTGAAGGTATATGGTCGTGCTGATTTATTTGCGTATTAGCATATTGGCTTGTCACGTTTAAAAATGGATTTTTTTCTCTATATGTTTCATGCGGAGTTAAGTAACTTCCAAAGAGCTATAAGAACCGACAGATAATAAACGTGTTGAAAACTTATTTCAAAATGCTCTAACGATCACGTAAAAATGTTCGCCATTCCTTGAGTGAATTCATCAGGGTAAAAAAGATGGATGAACTCATAATTAATTGTTTAGCAGTATATGGTATACTCCCTATAGTAGCGATGCACTATTTTTCAGTTTCCTCGCGTGATTGAATCACTCCGCATTGAACATTGTTCAAACGTCGAAGAACGACAATGCATCTAAAATAGGTTTTGTAATATTAAGAAAAATTAGTAGAGTCTACGCATAGTTATAGAGTCTACATTTTTTGCTCGGTCGCCAGTATCGACACAGAAAACAAAATACATATAGACTCAACATGTACAAGAATTCCAACGAATGTTTTATTGTCGTTACGCTGCATTTTGCCAGATGGGTTATTCACTCAGTAATGATGGAAACCCCCAAAACAAACAATATCTGCGGAATGTTTCACGTTTTTTATCCAGTGCGAAATAGATGATGATCTATGGGTCCTTTAGCTATGTATGTTTTATCATAGTTTTTCATTTAAGCAAAAAGTACATGTAAATAATTTTCGTTTGGATGCTCTACAATATCTCGACTCACAGCTAAACACGCAATAACAGAAATTGTGAGCCTTCTCCTACTTTTAGCTTTCATGAATAAGCCATTCTTTGTTTATCTCGTCGGGGCCAGAACAACTTACAAGGTTCCTAGATAGATAACAGGCCAGACAGTATGAACCTCTCACTAAACTACGGTATAAACACCGAGTCGCTTTTCGGGTCCAGTATTGTTTTGATGCACTCTGCTAGAAATGGCGTCGTGGATTAATAAGAGTAAATACTAATTTACGTATCTTCTCGAGGATATTTTTCGTATACGGTAAGTCGTTATTGTGAAACAAAATGATTTAACGATCTTTACAATAATAGAAATAGCCGAAGGTATAAACATGAACTTGATATGATTGTTGTTGATTTGATGCTACATTCAGCACAGTTTTTGCTATTACGGTGTTCATGTATACAGTTTATGATTTTGTATAATTCAACCATATAGATCGTGTTACACATAAAAGATAGGATGATATCTATAATGGATATTATGGTTTAAATATTATTATCTAGTGAAAATTATATTGTACGCTTTTCAAACTGCATTATCAATTCGACGGTCTTCTTTATCCATAAAATGCTCGAATGATCACGTAAAGGTCGGAGATCAAATTATAGAGTAAGCTACATGTAACCTAAACGAATACGGATGTACAGTACGAGCTGACAATGAAGAAAACAGATAGAGACGGGAAATATGTATGGTCTTATTTTACATTTATTTTATAATATTTTATCTTTTTGTGCTTTCAGATATTTACCCCGAAGCCATAACGCGCCACACCCACCGTAAATAGCCACTCATCCATCCGCCGATTCACAACCAACCATGGCAACCATGAACTATAACGAAGTCACGAACTGCGCCGAAATCATCTCCGAATCGAGCGATCCCATGTTTTATTACGATGCGCGTTTCCCGCCAGAACGCACCTCGAAACTGCACATGCGCATGGAAGAACCGATGCCCTCATCGAATCCGAGCAGACGATCAAAGGGACGCAGCCGTCGCGATCGCAACGCCGCCCGCTTTAAAACGCAACCGATCACGTTTGATGAGATAAAGGAAGTTGATGAAGAAACGGATGTAAACAAGGATACGGTTAAGAATCAGTTTACCGAGTTTTCGAAATCCATGGAGATGCTCGTTCGTACGCCGTCGTATCTGCGTAAAAAGTATAAGGGGTCTGCAGCCGCGACGGAAACGAGTTGCGCCGCGACGTCCAATTCGGATACCGATAGTAGCGTGACGTCGCATGATATATCGACGTCGCCTTTGGTGAGCTCCGGGACGTCTCTGGATACACCGACGTCGTCGACGTCAAGGGAACGTTTTCATAAGCGCAGGAAGAAGCGTTTTCATAGGAGTATTGAGGAAGTGCCGGATATGGAAAAGTACAATGATAGTCAATGACAGGTTTTCCACAATGCCTTATTTATGTACATAAATAATAGTGGATGCGCACATGTATAATAATTGATGACTGCGGTTGTATCATTTCATGATAATTTTATATACTCGGCTGTGTAGCTTCTAGGTTACGTTAATAAAGGTTTTAACTTGACGTATACATGTATCAGTACATTCATGTGTGAGTATGGATCATATATAAGCAGTTGGATTGTATTTTAAGGATACAAGTAAATAGAGCATATGATTGAATTCAGGATTCGAACGCTAACATATGTTATATGGCTGGTTTACTGATGGTGAATGTTCTGTTGAATGGTTACCGT
>LQRL01071289.1:550-14799 GCA_001703475.1 Hydroides elegans
GTACGTTTGTCAGTCCGCCATCGATTGCGTGTAACACTACGAGCAGAACTGTATACCGAGAGTTCAAAGCGACTTGGCTATAGGCTCAAATGAAAAGTCTATGAGGTCGAGAAGATGTTTCGTTTCGAAAGGTGGTTTCGGTGAAAGTTCAAATAACACATTATCTGACATTTTAAAACTTACCGTTACACATAAACTATTATATGGTAACGTGTCACAGTTTAATAGAGAGATAAATTGAAATTTTAAAGTCGAAAGTATTATAACATGTCTTTGAACAAAATGGGCGATAATCGAGATGTGAAATTTAAGCCATAAACTTTAACCCACACTCATTTATTTACATGTCATACATGTTTGATTTGATCAATAATGACAAATAAGGATGCATAAAGAAAGGAAAACTTTAAAAAATTGAGATATTTTTGAAGATATAAACTTCGGCCGAAATTGATCTTTCCAACAAATAATCGTTGTTTAGGCCCCAACCCCAAACTTGGGGGCCTATTGAGTTGGGGTGTCCATCCGCCCGTCCGTCTGTCTGTCATCGCTTTCTTGTACGGGCTATAACTTTTGAACGGAAGGTCATAGATACTTGGTTATAGACTCAAATAAAAGGTCTCGGCGTTTCTTTTGCCGTTTGATAGTTTCGGCCAAACTTGGCCTTTATCCGGTGGCAAAATTGCCGAAAAAAAACACGATTTTTTTCGAAACTTGTGCTTGTACGGGCTACAACTTTTGAACGGAAGGTCAGAGAGACGTCGTTATAGGCTTAAATGAAATATCTCGGCGTGTATATATGCCTTCTGACAGTTTCGTCCAAATTTTGTCAACTTTCGGTGGTGAAATTGGCCAAAATTGCCGAAAAAAAACGGTTTTCGAAACTTGTGCTTGCACGGACTACAACTTTTGAACGGAAGGTCAGAGAGACGTCGTTCTAGGCTCAAATGAAAGATCTCGGCGTGTAGATGTGCCTTTTGACAGTTTCGGCCAGATTCAGCCACCGGAAGTTGGTGAAAATTGGACAAAATGTCCAAAAGTTGTTATTTTCTTGTTTCACAAATGCTTCCCTGTTCAAACTTGTTTTCTATTTATTGGCAGGTGGATGAATCATGGGGAGCAGCTCGAAAGATGAGCAGTCCCGTGTACGGTCGTTGCTATTAGACACGGTTAGTTTGCTGTGCAAAAACGGCCTCACGTACAAAAAACAGATGAAAATACAAGGATTATTAGGTATTACTTTGGACGATGAAGATGTCTTTATTGTTCACATAAACGATGCTGTTGGGGATGGTGCACCAGACGCAGGCAAACGTACAAATGAAAGAACAAGCTCAAAAGAATCAAACTCTGGTAAAACGCCTGAAAAGAATACACCTCGCAAAAGAGGTGCGACTGCAAGTCCAAGCGGAAGAGGTCCCCCAGATAAAAAGAAAGGCGATGTTATTGTTATTGGTGAAGATGACCGGAGAAGACAGCATGATAATAGACCTATGATCACGAACGTGCGCGGAGGTTTGCCACAACATCACCCACATACACCACAAAAGGGCCACATGGGAATGCGAGGACCAATGATAGGTTCACCTAATCGTATGATGCACATCCGAAGTCCAAGTCAGGTGTGTATGTGTTTAATCTTTTGGGGTTTTAAATATAATATTGTCTTTACATTGAATACTTTAAACAACTAATTTTCTTTTAACTTATGGGTAAGGATAATTATCCCCCGTGAAAACGAGGGGATATAGGGTTGAGCTTGTCCGTCTGTCCGTCTGTCTGTCCGTCCGTCTGTCCGTCCGTCTGTCTGTCTGTCTGTCTGTCCCGCTTGATATAGGGTACTTTGTGCACGCGAGTTTGGTATGAAGGAGTTGAGCTAGAGCTAAATTTTATACACGCATAAACCAAGGTCTGGAGTCGTGCCTCGTCAAGGTTTTATCTCGATCGGTTAAAAATTGTCGATTCTGGAGCACTTTAAAAATTGTCGATTTTAAACTTTTTTTCAGATGTTAAGTACTTTGTGCACGCGAGTTGGGTATGAAGGGGTTGAGCTAGAGCTTTGAAATTTTGTACACGCATAAACCAAGGTCTGAAGTCGTGCCTCGTTAAGGTTTCATCTCGATCGGTTGAGAATTGTCGATTCTGGAGCACTTTAAAAATTGTCGATTTTAAACTTTTTTTCAGATGTAAGGTACTTTGTGCACGCGAGTTGGGTATGAAGGAGTTGAGCTAGAGATTTTAAATTTAATACACATATAAACCAAGGTCTGAAGTCGTGCCTCGTCAAGGTTTTATCTTGATCGGTTGAAAATTGTCGGTTCTGGAGCACTTTAAAAATTGTCGATTTTAATCATTTTTACAGATGCCAAGTACTTTGTGCAGGCGAGATTGGTATGAAGCAATTAAGCTAGACCTTTCAAATTTTATTCTCGTATAAACCAAGGTCTGAGGTCGTGCCTCGTCAAGGTTTTATCTGGATCTGTTGAAAATTGTCGATTCTGGAACACTTTGAAAATTGTCGATTTCATCATTTTCACCCGATGTTGAGGACATTGTGCACGCGAGTTTGGTATGAAGGAATTGAACGAGAGATTTTGAATTTAATACACATATAAACCAAGGTCTGAAGTCGTGCCTCGTCATGATGTCATCGCGATCGGTTGAAAATCGATTTTGGAGCACTTTAAAAAGAAGCGAAAAGTTCATATTCAGATGAGGAAATGTGGGTGATAATATAAGATAATATGGATGTGCTTTATGAGCTCGTGCTTATAAAAGCATATTTTCTTTAATTTATAAATTGAGGATTCTTTTGCCAACTGGTCTCGTCATTTCAAGACATGTCTTCTGAAAGAAGTGAGTGATGATGCAAATTGTTACTCTGTTTTTCTTTTATCACATGATCTTGTTTATTCGCAAAATAGTTCGTCATTTCCAAGGTTAATTTTAGTAAAACTGACAATCCTGCATATACGAATTGTTGAAGTTCACGGGGGATCCAAGGTCACTGACCTTCTAGTTTACTTGGAAACTTAAAACTCATGGAACTCGCGTTCAAAACTACAGAAAATGAATAACTGCCTCAGATTCATATTTTATTAAGAGATGCAGATGTGTTACACCATCATATTATCTGTGCATTAACAAACGCGTTTTACAAAGTGATCTACTATGCTTTAGTGTGTGGAACGGTTTAGTTAGATAGTGTCGGTGATAAATCTGACAATTTTTCAGTTATTGCGTTGGTGAATTCGCCCCCTAGTCAACGCTGCATTTAACGCCTGTATAAAAAGCTGTAAAATATAAATAATATTTATTTATAAAAGAATGAAAACGGCATGCAATTATAACTCAATTTTTAAAAATCTTGAAATGCATATAGGTCCCCGAGTTATAATTCTCCTGACCTATAAAGCACGTTCTCTGAAAAACGATCCCCATTTAATCGATTCGATGTGCCGACTTATCATGGTCTTTATCTGTTAACAGAGAGGCGTGATGCTAAGTCCACAGCAGCGTATGGTGACTAGGGGGCGACCACCAATGCAACCAATGCAACAATCTCTTCGCTGCCAATACTGCGGAGGCATGTTTCAAAGTCAGCATGCGCTCATACAGCACATGCGTGAAGCGCACAAGAGCACACTACAGGGACAAAACCCATTGGGGCATGTACGACCTGTGGGTGCGCCTATGCCTGGTCAGGGTGTGAGACGCAACCTCTACGCAGCACCCGGTCAGCCTCAGCCTATGGTACGCAGGAATCGACATGAGAATAACTCGGATGCCCCCATAGCTATTGACGCTAGTCCACCACCAGTCGATTCTCCACAGGCGGGTACAAGCGGTGAAACATCAGCAAACGCTAATTCGAATGAGACATCACAAACACTTAATATGGAATGCACACAGCAACAAGATGGGAATCAAGGAACAAGTGATGCACAACAAAACCAACCCGGTACGGATGGTAGTCAATCAGTGCAGCCGGATGACGGGGCGCCTGGATCCGTTAGAAGTGACAATGCCGGGTCGCGACCGCCCTCTCAAGCTGGCTCGCAACATGGATCTCATGCTGGTTCCACAGCTGGGGGTGCCACCGCAGCGAAATCTGGATCTGAAGGTAGTGATACTGAAGGCTATCATAGTCCCGCTGCTGCTGGCGCGGGTGGAAATGGTGGACAGAAAAGCGGAAGGGACAGCGTGGCATCCGGTTTGTCGGAATCCGAATCGGCCAATTTGCCGTCGCCGACTAATCGGAACGAAGCACAAGGGGGCAGTGAGACCCCACCGCCAGTACTGCAGAAAGAGGAACCGGTTACTCCTACCAATGCTATCAACATAGCACCAGCTTCAACGAATGAAAATACGGTGGCCACGGAGGAGCAGACAAACATCTTTGAACAGCTTCAATCGACGTTTGATGACTTAGCAGATCTTGCCAAAACCGCCACTAAAACCGACCAAAAACCCCCGGTTGATATGAGTTCTAGTCAGAATCCGTTTGAAATCAAACCAGAGGGTCCCGTTGGTAGCGAGATTTTCGGTGGCCAGCAAATGTTCGAAAGTCAAAATGTGCAGCCGGTAGTCACACACAATAACCAACCCGTTCAATTCATGGGCTCCTCGCAAGCAGCGCCACCGGGCACCTCTATAGTGACAGTGGCGCCCCCTCCACAAGGACAGCAACCAACCCAACAAATGATGCCCCCTTCTCCTGGGGGTATGCCCCCCGGTGTGGGTATGCCACCCCACCCTCAAATGGCGCAGCAACAGCAAATGATGGGCCAGCCACCTCAAATGCAGGGCAATCCCTACATGCAACAGCAGCCCCCACATCCACAGGGGGGCTTTCCTCCGGCTCCCCATCCGCAGAATATTGTGCGCAACCAGGCGGCTTTTGGAAATGGGCCACCGCCACCGCCAGGGTTCAATGGCTACTTTCAGTAAACTAGCTCACGAGTAGAAATCGTCCCGATTTGGATTAGTTGGCAACGCAGATTGTGGTTCCCCTCCTCAAAGATACAACACTGAAATAAATAAACAAAATCATCAATATGTGGATTATGATAACCATTAGCGAAAGTGTTGTATTTAACTAAAATTCTGTTGGTTTAGCAAAGTAAACAAAAAAAGTAATACTTAAGCTACTGACAAATCAGAGCTGGCTTTGATAAACACGTGTATTCAATGTACATTTGTAAAGCACATCATGTTAAAATGGTTTTGTTGTCAAACTATTAGATATTTATATTTTAGTGAATGTATAAATTATGTACATATGGTGCATGACTTTTGTTTATATATAAAAGTAGATATTTTTGTCTCAGTCCTTTGCTTGCATAATTGATACGCCAACGTTAAAACGTTTTAGTTTTGTGTTTATGATATTGTTATAGTGGTTAATTTTTATGATATTTACACTGTTTTTCATTAGTGGGTATCGTTAAATTGTGTGTAAAACTCGGGTTTGGTCAATTAAGTTCAGGGCAAAAGAGTATTATTTTCCTCAATCAAAACTATATCTTAAGATACTAAGCAGCTGGAGGGATATGATCGTAACACCACAATGTTTCAGCAGATTTTAATGGCCCTGATGCCCACTTATATGTGTCCTACTGTATATCATAATCATGTTCATAATTTTCATGTAATCGTTTTGGTAATTACCCATTCATTATTGCATTATGGCTATGTATGTATCTTCGCAAAGCGATTGCAATATTCCTGAAATAGGGTTTGATATTTTAGATTTTAAATACATTAAAACCTTGCAGATATACTCATGTATATAGAAACCCTGCATTTATCATCGTATGTAATGGGATTGTATAAAATAATATAGTGGTTCATGGTCGATGTATTTTATTTATAGCACGATTATGGATACGGATTTCATATTCGTACAGGACAGCTCGCATAAGCAAGTTCAATAATTCACAAATGCCTCGAAAGTAGCTTATATTGTAGCCTAACATTACTACTTTTAAGTGGCCATCCTTCGGATAATGAGTAGTGTTTTCAAGCAAATTAATATGCCGGTTTGTGGATTTATCTTAAGCCTTTTTGGTCATCAAGAATTCGATTAATGTGATTTTATAGTGGTAACTCGACTTGGAACCGTGTAAATTGCTAGTCTCGTATTTTGGAATAAGTGGAAGTGTGGCTTAGAGCTTGATATAATCAGCATTGTGCTGCTTATTGAGGCTAGATAACTTACGAGTTTATGTTGAGATAAAAAAAAAGATTATTGATAATTATTAAAGAAATTTTGTTTATTCAATTTAAGTTACAATATATGTGTAATGAGAGTATGTTGTATAATTTTATAGATTACCCAGGTCATAAATGTTTATATGTAGCCAACTTATATAGATGATTTATTGTTAAGTGCTGTTGAAATTGATAGCCGAATAAGTATGTTTGTAACACGTGTACATGTATAATTGCTATATCTTATATCTTTCATATTAAAATGTGTTTTTTTTTTTTTTGCAAGAAAACTTAAATTGTATTGGGATAATTGCAGGTAAATTAAAACAGTTTATTTTTAATTGCATTATTCATACATGTAGATAATATATTTGTTCTTTTTAAAAATCATATAGATCGCTTTTAATATACGTTCACTTTAATAAAGATAATGTTTTGATAAATGTGCTTCGCTTGCGACACCAAATGGTCAATCAGATTAATCACTCACTGATTGAACTAGCACCGGTATATAAATCGGCGTGAAACATGCGCGAAACGTCAGCTTTTAAATGTTATATTAAAACATTGTCAAAAACCAAACCGTTAAAATAACTAATGATGCAAAGCCAAATCCTCTAAAACTGCAGCATAAGGAAAGTGTTTGCTACGGAGCACAATTACTTTTGCATTTACATTGGTTGTATTCGATTAAAATATTTATATTTATTATTGTAGTTTATGTAACATTTTCAACGCTTTGTGTCATGTATGTGTTAGTTATTGATTTTAAGAAATTGATATTGGTCTATCGAAGAATTGTTACTGAATGGTGTGAATAAGTCTTAGATAATGCATGTTTCGTGATATAGTACAATTGTTCAGCCGTTTGTAATTGTACGCTTCATACAATACAATAAAGCATTTAAACCATTTTGTCTTGTTAAATTGTTTAATTAACCATGGACGTATGTTTGAGATGTGCTGGGCAGGGGTGA
Organism: Hydroides elegans; assembly: GCA_001703475.1. NCBI lineage: Eukaryota > Metazoa > Annelida > Polychaeta > Sabellida > Serpulidae > Hydroides > Hydroides elegans. Next base: position 7,741 of record LQRL01071289.1, read on the forward strand.
GTCTATGTCTTCCAACCCACTTGTAACGTATCAATAACACACTACAGTTGAGTTAAATGATATGTTCATGTGTTGAATATCGAGATTGTCCAAAGACATAACACTCACCAGACAACCGATTCCAAAACACCTGACTCTAACACAAAATCGCCTTGTCAGTAAGTTCTAGGTTGCCATAGTCCCAAAAAAGTGGCCCAGTTGAATCCGAGATACACTCAATTATATGAATACGAAAAAATAGCTACAGTGCACCACGGATAATTTGAAGTCCTCGGGACCGGGGAAAATAGTTCAAATTATCCGAAGTTCTATGATTTCTATTGAATATCAAAATCCACGAAACCCCTACCGCCCCCTAACCTTCGTCCAATAATCGTCTTGCAACCTTCGACAGTATAGCTGTATCATTATAAAATTGAATACAGTTTATTAGAATTACTATTAAAATATGAAAATATGGTAAATGAAGAAATTTTGTTTTTAAAATAATATTTTCTCCGAAATTGTATTCTAAACTGTATGTCAATCTAATCTCTGTGGTGAGTCTAAACTGAAATCAAACATCATCAGTAAATGATGGCATAATCAAGACTGCATTTTGATGGTTCACAAAGGTTCCTTGGTGTTTGATGTTTACAAAAAAATATGTCCACATTGTTTCACTCCCCTTTATGCTAAAGATAACAGCATTGAGAACCATCAATTGATCCGGGATTACTAAGTCTCAAAGAATGTCACGATCTTTGTTTATGTGGGTCAAAATGTGATTCCAAGTAAACTTCAATACAGGGATAAGGAGAACAAAGGGGGTATTATTTGGCTCAAGTCTGTTTGCCAGGCCATATTTGAACAACATCAACCCCTTCTGAGATACACCTTGCGTCTTGAAATCGACTTCAAATTAACCGAAGTAGGAAATTCAAATTATCCGAAGTACATTTGGTATAAAATATAGAAGGAAAAAATCGGGACCAGAAAATTTAGTTCAAATTAACCGAACTTCAAATTATTCGTGTTCAAATTAAACGTGGTGCACTGTATATAGCCGAAAACAGTGGGGGTTTAATATTATCCATAAGTAGTAATTAAATTGAACGTTTGGACCTATTCGAATAAACGTGCATCATGCATGATTTGTCATTACTTTATTATAATTCACAGGTGGTTGCCGAAAACCCCGCACCATCATCCTCCTCTCCAATCCTGGTAACAGTCCCTACAAGTCCCATTAACCTACGCCGCAACCCCAAATCCGACGCGCCCCTAAAGAAGCACTCATGCGACTATCCCAACTGTGACCGACGCTACTACGAACGGCGACATCTGCTGGAACATCAATACTTAAAACATGGCCGACCACGTGCTAGCAAGGCACATCCGGGGCATTACAATTTCGCGCTGGATTCGCATCGGCCCGTGAAAACCGTGCCGAAGGAAACCGTGGAAAAGGCGGTGTTGTTGCAACAGCAAGGCATGGGTGGAGCTGAAGGTGGTGGAGGCGATAGTGAGGGTGGTGTATTGGATGGTAGCAGTGATTATATGATTGGGATGGCTACTGGTGGAGGAGATATGGAGGTACCTCAGCCGCCCAATATAGTAGGGACAGTGAGTTTGGCGAATAGCCAAGCTGATTCCGGGAAAGGTGAATCTCAATTTGATTCTTCAGTTCAAGAGGAAGAAGCGAATGCTCAAGAAGAAAACGCAATGAATGATTATGATAACAAACCCAATGCAGGAGAAACGCAAGACGCAACTGATCTCGAAAGCTCTCTTGATTCATATAACGTGACCATTGATACGTCCAATATTAAGCAGGAGGATCTGAACACATATGACCCAGCTTACGCTTCAATGACATTCGAAAGTCATGGTCAGATGGAAGATGCATCATCGTTTGATGTTTCAGACGTCAAACTGCAGTTGATATCTGACCAACACAATCAAACTACTGATCCGACATGATTCAATATTGTATGAAAAAGGTTTTTTTTTTTTCGCACATGATGCGAGAAGAATGTTTAGTCCAATTAAGTCGTTGAATAATTAAAAATCGTTATTTCAATTTCAACGTGTGACTTTAAATGATACATTTTTTAAATTTTATTATATATATATATATATCACTATTCCGTTCAATAAAGCGATATTAAACAAAGTGTAATTAGTTCCCTTACATGTCTGAAGGTCTCTTTTAATGTTGCTTTTAGAATGGAAGAATTGCTTCAGACTATTTTCTATTAAATATGCACATTATTTTCATATATATATATTTATTGCTCCAAAAGTTTATATCCCCAAAAATGTATATTCTGCAAACTTTTGCCTTTCAAACGCATAAAAATATTGAATGTATGACTGGAGATTTTTTTATTTATATATTCGTTGTTATGAATCAACGCAATAGAATATTTAAATATATGAAAAAAAAAAACTTCTGCTCCATGATCATCGAACCCATTTAGTTAAAATCAAGTTGTCATCACATTGATTAATTTGTGCGACATCCTTACACAATTTTTCCAAATGTCGCACAACTTTTACCCCGAATGCGACAGTCTTGTCACACCTTTAAAAAAAGGTTATGGTTCAGAGTTTTTAAACCTGGTTAGTTATATAAAACGTTCATTGATTTTACTTATTTGTTACCTATAGCCTAAGTAAAACAATCAGATTTATCGAATCAAAATAGTCTTATGTTCTTTTACAATAAATGTTTATGTATATTATGGATGGTTACTGTTTTCGTATATGAATACAAAATAAAAACTTTAGGATTTCAAAATTGTCGCATATTTTTTTCACTGTTGCACATATTCAAAAACTGTCGCACAGAATTCATTCTGAAAGGGGCCCACTGTCGGACAAGCAAAATTTGTTGATTTATCCCTGAATTGCTACGTACATTTAAAATGCATACATTTTGTAATTATATTGCCTTTACCTAACTTACAAATATTAATAATAAATTATAATTTCAGCAATGGACCTCCATTTCGGTATTATATTTAGGGCACTTAAGGGATAAAATACAAAATAGGGACACGAATAACAAAACTGTTATAATGTCAGAATCAGTCTAAGAACATATTAGATTTTATTTCTTGAATCAGCGAATGCTACTTATTCTTACTACGTAACCTTGCAAATGGAAAACAGTTGTTTGCCAAAGACACAAAACGAACAGCAGCTATTGAGTTTTTATTTAGGCAATTGTAGACTCATCACTTCGTTACAGTTATCATGATAATTTGCTCCATGCCCAATTAAGAAAAATGCTTTGACAGCCAGAAGTGTTTTATCGTAATATTATCAAATCACAGGTTTATTAGTATATGGCCATAACAATCTTTAAAATTAAGAGTCAATGTAGAAACAATTTTAAGTATTCCATTTACAATAAGTCTTTTATTTCTTTGATGTTTTTCGTTCATCGATTTTTATCACCCCTTCTTCCATCAACTGGGTCATGAAATTCGTGTGATATTCAATTTCAGCTACGTTGTATTTACAAGTGCATCCATCTCCATCGTGTAGGTATCTCAGATTGTCTTCATTGTTAAGCCATGAGCGAATGGTTTGAACTAACATTAGCCGTATAATACGTTTTTGGCAACATATATCCTCTTTTCCATCACATTCTTTAATTGTGCAATCAAATAAAGTTTCCTCTTGATCATGCCATACAGGCATTTCCTTTGACTCCAAATCAATTTGAAACATACCATAGATGTGGTCAGCCAACACATATTTACAGATTGTCTCGCTGAAAGCGGCAGTCTCGCCAATATCATCCACTCCATGGACAAAATGCTCATTTTCTTCAGGCTGTATCTTTGATTGATAACATTTTAAGATATTAAATAAACAGTTTTTCAAAGCATGCGAAGTTATGTAATCCTCAATTGCCAAATCCTCCATTAGTGTGACGCCAATTGCATCGAATCCTGATTCATACACTGAAAATAGTCTTAAAGCTTTTGCCGTGATAAAACCCTGCCGGATAGGCTCTGGCAGAATTTTCATGATTCGCGCTTCGATTTCACAATGAGAAACTGGAAAAAGTAATTCATGTGGAGATAGATGTCTGTCTACCTTGGCAATCGGGTAATGTTCATCATTTTTTAATCCAAACGGATAGCTCTTTTCCTCGACTTGTATTTGAAAGGCTAACACAATATCAACATAAACATTAAAGTTTTTAAACATATCCCCGTTCCAAATTAGTCTAAGACGTGAAATTTTGGACAGGCATTGAAATGTCACATAGGTGAACCTGTTCAGCCATTATTTTCATGACACTCGAGAGCGAAATGTTTGTAAAACTCTTGCGCTACGGCACAAACATTAAGGTTACCCTTTTCATCGCTGTAGGCATTCCATTTATCACTTTGCATGGTTGCATGATGTTGAATCTGCCCATGTGTAAAATACAGTTTGTCTATTTTCTTTACTTGTAAAACGGCATCAAATTCGTTAGGACCAAAACATTTACAATTATCATGCATGCTTCCTCGTAAATTGTAGGTGAATGATAAGTGTGATATTGTCGATGATGTTTCAAACTTATTTGAAATGTGATTGAAATAATGTTCTAGTTCATCATTCATGTGACCAATTTCAGTTGTACCTGATTGCATATAAAACTGATTATATTTAACTGCTTTGAATGCATTTGTTTTATTGGAAAACGTAGACATTGATTCTGCTAGCAAAGGGATTTTAGCTGATAAGAGGTTTAAACTTTGCCCAATCACGAAGGTAGTCGTTGCTATCTTGCATTGTATCCATACAGCTATGGCTGTTGACTGTTTTATCCTGTATTGTATAGCAACGTACTTCTTTAGGCCGTGTTTTCGTGAAAAGTTCTAAGATTTCATTTTTGCATTTGTATGCACGAGCCAGCTCAGCAGGAACCATATTCATCCATTCTTGAGATAAATTTGGCTTAAGTTTCGATAATAATTCGCACTTAGATACAGAGTTTCTAGCGATAACGCAATGAACTGTTGTTTCATCCCCGAGCGAATCATCTGGGTTAGCACCCCGTCTATCAATATCCGAAATACACTCAATGAACAAAGTGTCCCTGCTAAGGCAAGCGTCTTACCTGAAGCGTTGATCAGAGTTTTAAATGATGAAATCGGTTTAATGAATTGTTTCATATCAGATGATACATCTAAATCGTGCGTATGTACTCTTGAATTGCATAAAAATCTATCAATTATATTCAATCCAAATTTATCCAATTTTATGACGCATTCCTCTACAATGGAATGCTTCATAAATTCTTTGAAAATGATAGTTGCTGTTTTGACATTGCTCCTCATAATTTCATGCAAAGGGGTGAAGCCTTCACTGTTAATTGAACCTAATGATATTCCATCTTGCTGCAGCAGCAATTTAGCGGCGGCAACTGATTTTAATTTTATACAAATCATGTGTAGGCCTGTCCTTTCATTTTCATCCATTGAGTTAACATGGAAGTTCGGGTGTTTGACAATGAGGCGCATTATTTCAATGATACCATCGCACCGTCGTTGTCATCGGCCAAACAGCAACACAAGGCTAAGGGGTTATATCCATTATGAAACGTATCACTCAGGAGAATGTTCGGGTCTTTTAATACATGTTTAGCTTCGTGTACATCTCTTGCATAAATGGCGTTGCATAACTTCATGCTTATGATTATTAAGTTACCATAAATGTATATCACCTATATTTTTAAAACAATACAAATGCATATCCGTTATGACAAATAGTACTTTCAAATCAGAAGCTAGCAGTAAATATTACTAGTCACATTGTGTTTGCTTTACTTCTGTTTCATTCATTCCAGTACTATATTTATCAGAGTTGTATTGCATTATATCTTAATTGCATCAATTCACAGTTTACCTTCTTGATAGCGAGTTGAGCTTATATTTACTATTAAACATTAATAGACAATAAAATCGTGAAATACCTAACACTTCTGTCTGACTTAATATAAAAATATAGTGTTCTAAATCATAAAACTATACGCTCACATACTTTATGATTCAACTTTGACCTATCCAGTAAAACACATTCGTATACTTGTATTTTAATAAACAACATGGTTTCACAGATTTCGAGACATCTCGGCCCACTTTCAATCTCGGCCCATTTACGAACTCGGCCCGTTTTCAATATACATCAATCTCGGCCCACTTTCAAACTCGGCCCATTTTCTATGGATAACAAAAACAAACAAGCTCGGCCCAATTTTGGGGGAATATTTACTACTTCGTTTAAATCAGATAAATATTTTACATATTTTTTTTTTCAAAAATACTAATTTCACGTTTGAAATACATGTGTATTATTGAGTTGCAATAACATTATGCGTTGAATCATGACTTCGCTGTGTTTTTATATTTGATTGCAATCGCATGTAATTGCATTTATAGTGTAAATTTGTGATTGCAAATACATTATTGTCATATATCTAATTGATTGTTATACCTAAACGTTCCTGTGATGTTGATTGATATATTATTTGCGCTTAGAGGCTGCTTTGATTTGTTTGATTTTAAACTTGCAAGGGCGCTTTCATCACCTGTCACCTGATAAAAACTCCATATTGAAAATTGCAATTAGGCGTTCATTTCAATATAAAAGAGGTGCATTTTTGAGGAACTTCATTCAAATCTTTATGGTTTATGATTTTATGATTTGCATTACGCATTTGATTTAGACATAATTGGGTGATTTATGCTATGTTCCATGTTTTATTATGACTGATGTTATCTTGAGATTATTTTTTTTTTGCATTTTATCATGCTTTAATTAAGTTTTTTTTTATATAATCATATTCTTTATCATTGGATTTTATGTGTGTTGAAATATGGTTTTACTTTATAACGATAGGCAAGAGTTATTGACAGATAAAATATATAAGAAAAAAACGTGTTATTTATTTTCGAATAAAATATTTTATCTGTTTTGTATTGAGAAAAGAGAACACAAAGCAAGCGGTTTGATAATAAATCCTTATCCTTATTCTTTCATATCATACGCTGTAACATCAATGTCATTGCT
>LQRL01071290.1:12144-23181 GCA_001703475.1 Hydroides elegans
GCTATTGAACCAATACAAATAACAGCCTTCGGCATTACAATTCAATGACAAATCAGTCAATATCCAATCAAAACCGCCTTTATTTAGTTAAATACGACAGCATGTAAACACCCTACCTGATTGCTTTTTAGTACAAATAATTATAGTTAATTTATGAAATAATATGTATAAACGGAAAGGTATAGAACATACGTTATCGGTTCTTGTGATACCATGACAGATGAACCAATGTTGCCGAAACATAGGATATGCATGTTAAGACCTAGCCACATTGGAACAATCGGTATTTTACAATATAGGTATAATATACATTGTAATCGCCCCATAGATTTAACACGTAAGGATCATTAAGGTATTTGTTTGATATACATTTGTTTAAGTTTACAATCATGAAAGCAATAAAATACGATATTCTAGATGAAAAAAAAACACCAAAATGCAATGTGATCTGGCCATTCTTACGTATATTGTATATAATTGTAAATATTCCTCCACCACATAGGCGACCCCTGGCGTCGAGAGCACGTTACAATTTGGTACATTCGCAACGTCGCCTTATTTTTGAGAAGTCGCAAAGTTGCTAAGTATTCATTAGCCCAATTTTTTGATAAACCATAATGCTCCTGTATATGACTTTCCAAATAAAAACTCATAAGAAGCACATATTTTTTTTCCAAAAGCTACAATAAAAATGATAACATTTTGGTCGATTTTCAATCAATTAACATATAAGTCAATAGTCGATTGGATGTTAGATCCCATCAAGTTGAGTAGAATATTACGATTATCCAGTTCATGGTCATATCATTTATGATCAGAGAAAAAATCGAATATCTATTGTTACAGATTAATTGCTTTACATGTATAGTAACCCTGGTACATGTACATCTCTTAGGCAAGGGTCGATTTCACCAAAATCATGAAACTCAAACGTCGAAAAACGTCATTTGTTAAATTTTGTGCTTAAAATATCTTATTCGACATTGCATCAAATTTATAATTTTATCAGCTTACAGTCTTTTGGCATAGATCGAACGGTTCTTTGGAAACCTTTCATCGAGTTCATATGCAATCATATAACAACGTTATTTTGACGTCGTTTAACGTTTCGCCAAGTTGGATTCATGTCATTAGATGGTGATTAACAGGACAGGAAAGTTAATAATCGAATTATGCATGACCTCAAATATACAATATGCATGGCAAACAGTGTATAAGATAAGAGGGTTTGTATGAAAATGTTGTCTTCAGATTCAACCTTTCAAACTTTTTCAATGCAAAAATATGATTTTGCAATAATTAACTTAATTTGCTAGCACAAACCTTATTAACTTATATATTTTGAAGATGTTTAATTCTCTATCAAAAAGGGAAAAATCGAATTAGTTATGAATAGCGAAAATGGATAAAAGTTTATAATGGCTCTCCTCTACAAACGCCGCTGCAAGACTGGATACTACGTCCCCGCATCACCAGGTAAGATTGTTGTGCAACCGAAGCAATACGACATGTTATGAGTGTTTCCACATCAATCAAACTGGTATATATATATATATAAATAAAGAAAAGTTCAAACCTATTTTCAAGGTCGGCGTCCCGAAGACACAAAAATATGATGCTTTCATAAATAACTTGATACTGGTGTTTTAAAACTAACCATTTGGCAAAGGTCCTATTCAAGTCATTTTGAGATGATCTGTTTACGTTCAATTTGGTCCAATATTGAGCCCTGCAGGTGTAATTTGGCCCGACCTAACTTTAAGACGTCGTTTCGTCATCAATTTCTAACACCCAAAAGACGTTCAGTGACAAACCTTAATGCGACGTCCGCATGTTGTCGTGTATGAATGCCTTAAGGGACGTTACGTTAATGATATTGGTCCCTTTTAAAATTTTAAGATCTAGAATAAATCATAAAACTAATTTATAAATATATATGTTACCGCCAATCTGTGGTCCTAGCCGATCTGTAGTTTGGCTGGAATAAGTTAGCCAATCTGTGTCATACCACAGATTGGCTGGTTCAATCAGCCAATCTGCAGATCGGCTAAAATAATCCAGCCAAACTGCAGATTGGCTGAAATGGAGGCATGATTTTTTACCACAGATTGGCTGAAAATATCAAATGAAGTTTTGATATTGTTATTTATGATTTTCTATATCAAATCTATTGTGGGAATTTATAAATGGTTGATAAGTGTTGCTACATTTTATCATAGAGTGTGAAATGAATCGAATTTGATTGAGGTTGATATCTTATATTGTAATTCGTTGAAATGAATTACCTTCAGAGCTTCTTTGATTAGGATCACAGATACAGCTTTCAATTGCAATCATATTTTCGCTGGTCATAAATTGTTTACTTTCTTGATTTGATCAATCATTAATCCGAGTCGAGGATGTACCTTTATGTTGAGTTTCTTTCATGGATATGGCAGGTTTGTGGCAAGGTTAACTCCGATTCGAATTCGACTCGGTTTTATAATTCATCCAATAACAAAAGTACCCAATGTATGCCAAGAGGTAAAGAAATGCGATTGAAAAGAAAACTTTTTGTGATCGAAAAAAAAAAATCAAATTGCAAGTACCCTTTCTTTATCAAATATCAGTATATGGCATTTGCTTAATATTCTGCTTTATGCAGTCAGAGCTTCTTTGATTAGGATCACAGATACAGCTTTCAATTGCAATTACATTTTCTCTGGTCATAAATTGTTAACTTTCTTTATTTGATCAATCATTAATCCGAGTTGAGTATGTACCTTTATGTTGAGTACCTTTCATGGTTATGGCAGGTTTGTGACAGTGTTAACTCCGATTCGATTCGACTCGGTTTAATAATTGATCCAATAACAAAAGTACTCAATATATACTAAGAGGTAAAGAAATGCGATTGAAAAGAAAGCATTTGTTATCATAATCAAAGAGACTCCGTTTGCGTACCAAAAAGCGCATCAAGGAATAATCCATAAAAGGGAAATGAATATTAAATCAACCATTTGATAAAATTGCAATTCAAACACGATTCAAACACACTATCCCCTATCCCCTTTCGAGATGGTCGAAATCTGAATAAAATAAGATTCCGAAGAAAATTCCAACTAAGATACATTAGAAAATGTATAAGAGAATTTTTGTAGCATATTATTTGTATTGCAATATCACATGATCTGATTCTATTATTTTAAGTTTAACCAAAATATGTTAAAATCACCCTGAAATTTTCATTTGAATATTTCAGCCAATCTGTGGTAAAAATCATGTCTTCATTTCAGCCAATCTACAGTTTGGCTAGAATATATTAGCCAATCTGCAGATTGGCTGATTGAACCAGTCAATCTGTGGTTTGACACAGATTGGCTAACTTGTTCCAGCCAAACTACAGATTGGCTAAGGAACACAGATTGGCGGTAGCATATATATCTCGTCGGTTTTACTATTATTTAATCCGAGCTTTCCTCTACATAGTTAATTAAATGTACTTATCCATAAGGGCCTGGCCACATTGGAAGCTTTTAGTTGCTTTTATTTCCTAACAAAGCTGTCTTCCAATGTAATTCTTATGGGAAACCAAAAACAACGAGCTGTTAGGTAGCTTTAACTCGCCTTTTTAGTTTTCCATAAAAATACATTAGAAGACAGCTTTGTTATGAAATAAAAGCAAGTAAAAGCTTCCAATGCGGCCAGGCCCTTAGACCTTATCAAATATATTTGACAAAATATAGCTTGGCTTTGGAGTTCTATGTCCGAATTGATTTTCTGCAACGGCAAAAGGAACTGATCAGGATTAGGACGTTACAATACTTCGCCAATATAACGACATCCCTTCATATCGGAATGTTCTAAAAAATACGTCCGCGATCGATATACTGTCGCGTTAGCCTACCTGTTTGAATCCGATCCACATAGGCAATATATCCGCCGCCATCACATGTACAGCCCCGTTTTCTGAAGCACTATGTATCGACACCAAATGCGCCCCTTGGCTCTGACAGGCACTCTCAGCCTCGGAAAATGTTCTCATTGTGGTGTCCATTTTGTAGCAGCCATACTGGTCAGGGGTCCAACCGGAAGGGCACATGTGCGGGGAAGTGTTGGGTGGGTTGTTAACGGGGGCGTCTGGATCTGTAGAATGTACGATTATTGAGAGTTATTGAAATATGTATATATTAGTGAATTCATTAGTATATATATACGTATATACTAGTGTACCATGAATTCGAGAGTACCTCATGCTCCAATACCCTATATTGACGTGACATTTCCAGTCATATAAATAACAACATCCTACTCGAAAAACAGATAGGGTACAAAAGTAGCTCATATGAAGTCTTGGTTCTAGTGAATCATGACTTATTTATGTTTTGGTGACCTCAAGGTGATCTCGCGGTGACTTCACAGTGTTGACCGTGACTGAAAAGCGGTATCTGTTTTAACTACAATGACTACAATGTAGAATTCTATGTTTCATAATCTGTTAGCAGTACCTCTGTTTCAAATGATTTTTTTATATATAAAAACATGATACGATCCAAATTAAATTGACTACTGGAGTCCTTAGACTACTGTTCTTCGATAGTTGACAACAAATATTCACCATGCCAATTAGAAGTCTACGATATGGAGCATTATCTCAACAATTTAAGCAAGTTTTCATCTGTACAAAATCCATTCTTACCTTTAAATGTTTGACAGGCGTACCCGCGCAGGAAGCTGCAGCCTCGCGGAACCCACTTGCCCGGTTCTGCATCAACCGCCTCACCCGCGTTTAATTCAACGCAATCGTAACCCTGAAACAGACAAATTTAATTTAATAAAAGAAAGTCCAAAACAGAATTACAACGGGCTAATAAAGATTGGAAGTTAACACATTTCATTACTTTGAGCTAGTGTCTGAGCATACGTCGAAGCTCTAGCAACCAACAATGTCGAGTTTGAACTTGAGGCATGATATTATTATACGCGCGTTCTACTCCGATGCTATACAGTTACCCCCGAATAACACATATGCTTATGGTGTGAGCCCCGTATGTGTAGAATGCTGCATTCTCTACGAAATTATATATCTATTTTATGATATAATAGATGTATTCGAGGGAGTTTCTGATACTAAACAAATATGTTAACACATTGTCACATTAAAGAACGTTATCCGGGTTTCCACTTTAGTAATAACAATATTTCACTCCTTAAACAATTAAAATATAACCCCAGATTATAACAAAATATATGATTTAACGAATAATATTTATAGACCAAAATCGATTACATCAGTTTTCGGTGCTCCCCAGTTCTGATATGTGAGGCCAACATTATCGGTCCATATCCAACTTCCGGACTCTTGCTGGAAATGAAGCCCGATCCAGGCTCCAAATGAGTTGCCCTGGATACGCGACATGATCATACCTGAGAAATGAATGAAATATACGAAATAGATATTCGATTAACTCTAGCATATAAAAAAGAATTGTTGAGCAAACTGGGGACACACGAATTTCACACACACGTCGCGTGCTAATAATTTTTACATTCCTGACCTTAGTAGGTACGAATAAATAAATATTATACATGATTTTGAAACATACTGTTCTATCTATTTTAGTGCGCTTTATAAATATAGTTTCTGAATGAGCTTACTATTCTCTTCGGCATTGCTGATACTGGCTAGATCCGGATTGAGCCCAGGTCCTTCTCTACATAACTGAACTGATTCATTCCATGTTTTGCCTCCTCGATCCTCCTGGTCACTTTCGAACACTTCCACTTTGTAGCATTTGTTGCCTGATAAAGAAATGTTTTTTTTTTTGGTTTCACCCTTTGCACTGATTGTCATCAATTAGGGAAAGTTATCGTCTAGTTATTACTTTTATTAATATCAAAAATGGCACACATCGAAATGCTCAGCATATATAATCAATAAACGTGAATGATTCAACTTAATGGACTTTGCAAGTCCTACCGTCTCCAACCCGGAAGTATCCCTCGAGGCAGTAGGAATTCTCCAGGACCGTTGTGGGTGGCGTGTAGTCATTTCCGCTTTCTGGTTTCTTGCACACCAGACCCGTTAGTTGGCCACAGTTGGCATTGAACCAAAGGCCTGATGTTCCATCTATGCAAACGAATAAGAAAAAAATATGTTGCTGTTTCGGTGGTCTATGGCATCTTATCACGTCTATTTAACATTATAGAAATATAATTAGTTTACATTCAATAGTTAAAACATGGATTGCCCTGATGACTACCGATCATGTCTAAAATATACTCGACAACAAAATAAGTGTCCGGTCATTTTAGGTTAATATTTTTTCATTGTATCAAAAGTGGAACCAAGTAAAACACGTTTGTTAGTTTCAGTTATAATATATATAGGTGGTCTCGCAAACCTAACAATCTGGAATCCGTTTGACGAGTATCTCGTTCGTTTTATCGAAGGGCTAAGAAACATTGATTTCGATCATCATTCAATGAGTATCGGTAGGAGAGGAAAAGCGCTATGTGCTAGAGATAGTATAAGATTTTTGTAACTCAAAAAACAGTGAGAAATAGTTAATTTCTATGCCACATCCGTTGCAGCGCACATCGTAAAATGTCGGAAAAACGTGTTTTTGGCGTTTAACTGCGAAAACAGTCTTAATCACATTACACAATAAAAGCGGTATGATTTCAAGATAGCTCACATGTTCTAAACTCTGTTAATTGCACTTTGAATTCCATTCGCTCCATAGCCTAGCCGTAATTTTCGAATAAACTCGGCAAAATTTGAAAGGGATAACCTAACCTGGTTATATTGACGGGGCGTTCGAACGAAACGGTCATTGTCAATTTTATCTTCAAGGGTGTGCGGAATAGAAAAAATAAACCAAAAGGCCATTGCTGTCCCCGTTTTCCATATAAACGATGTCGCGAAATGCATTGAAAATACGTTCGATATAGGCGCGGTTTCGCGCAAACAATCGATTATTAAGGGAATACGCTTTAGATAGGAGAGAACATTGTTATCTAGAGTTATGAGTTATGAAAAACTGTTTAACGGTCATTTTAGCCGCGTATTCACTCTAGATTTGAGTAGAATACGTCGATCTGTTTATCGAGGCATGCGCTTGCGCGCACCGTTGCTACGAGGCTAGCGCATGGAAATCGACCATCAGGTTGTCTTAGACATGGACGAAAATATATATTTTTTTATTAATGGAAAAATTAAAGTACGGATTTAACAAAGGTTCACTAAATGTTACTTTTCGATGAATATCGTGTTTCGAAGCAACCAGAAAATAAGCGAAACGTAATTTCAAAAACGATTGTAAACCCATTAATGCATCATTACAAAACCCGTGAAGGCAGCATTTGACATATTCAAACAGTTGCTGTGAACAATTGTACTAAAGCTGGCACTTCCGGTGTCTAGCGTCTGACCGTTCGCAAAATACTTTGTCAACTCGAACGATCGCCGCAACTGGCTTGAATTTTTGAATATGCACCTTAAGAGTCCAAATGTACCAATTACCTGTAAAATGTCTGGCAAGAAAGTCCAAACATCCATGAAAATGCATATTTGAGAGTTTGTTACTCGTTATTTCGTTCGTTCATTTTCAAGAGATCGCCGAATCGTCGATTGCAAATAAAGAGTCGTAAAAACTTTTAAAATTAAATCACATTATGTGTTGTTTAATTTGGTACATAATTGATAAAAATCGACCAAACACGTTTGAAGCTATAGAGATTTGAACAACCGGACACTTCTTTTGTTGTCGAGTATATATACGTTATTATCTATCGCTTATTATAGCAGTTATCAATAATCTTGACATCGGAGTCCTTATATATTAAAAGCAAGACTTTGAATATAATTCTCGAATCTTATTCCGCAAATTTAATCATAGCAACTGTAGCACTTACCATCTTTAGCCGACGGTGTACAATGCGTTCTCTCTCCAGCATACGCATAAATATTATTCACCATAACGTCTTCGAAATCCGTCCTTCCAACGCAGTCGCCTTGGTTCTTCGGACCAAAATTCGAATAAAACGTATACGCGTAGCATTCCTCTTTCATCCTGCATTCGTTCTCACACCAATCCCGACCGGATGCATCTTCATCACGTGATCCGAAATGAAACGTGTTTATTCCGTCTGCGTCTTCTGGATAATCGATCAAGTCACCAATTGCGTCTTTGCCGTCATAGCGAATGAAACAATCTGAAACAATATTAACATATATTTAATCACATAATTTTATACATTAATTAGTTCCTAATCGATATTACTTGTACCGACAGTGGACAGAGGACGAACAATATTCTTACGTTTGCCTTCGTTGTGATCATAACGCGTTACTACTTACACGGCGATAAATAAAGCCCTGACATTAATAAATTACTAAATAACTTTATTTGGACGTCACAACGATTAAGTTTGCCAAATGTAATTTTTGAATGGTAGTATTGTTTACAGGTTTTAAGCACATATTCGGATATAAGCTTGCACAAAGCCTCATCATGACCTTTAATGAGTTAGTCTTAGGTCAGCATAAGTTAAGGATAAGGTTTTGTAAAAGCGAGATTCCCACTCGGCAAGACGTCCAAGGACGTTGAGCGGACGTCCTACTTTGGGCCCATATGACAATTTTCGTACGTCTTTTTTTCTCCGTGGACGTACAAAAGACGTTGCATCTATGTCGCGTTCTAATCGGACGTACGAATTACGTTCTATGGACGTCGGGACGTAAAAAAAGACGTCCGGAAAACTTTCATACGGGCCCAAAGAAGGTCGTCCGACATATTATGGAGGAAATGTCGAGTGAGTATATGTTTACCTCCACCGGCGCTACTCTGAAAGAAGACACACTTGTGATATTCTTCCTCATTTGGTTGACCCTCGGCCCAAGCACGGTATGTGCCAGTCGTACCATCGCTCCATCTATTGGTAACAAGAGGGTTTTGAAATACTTAAATACTTAAAAAAATACAGGTTGACTTATACGTATTTAATTGCGGAAAATTCATTCTATATATGCATTGAACAGCGATTTACATATATCAACATACAAATTCATTGGTTATTGGAGCAAATTCAACACTATTTTACCTAGAGCTAATTATAGTTGACCTACTGAATGTTTGTTACTACAGTTTATATTTGATATATAGTTTTACATTGCAAAAATTATATTTTATCACTTTCAGAAACCACATGATGACTTAAAATGGAAAATACCTGTAGATTGTGTTCACTTTTTTCATGTTTCAAAACAACTATTTTTATGTTTTAACTAACAATTTATTTTCTTAAGAAACATATGATAATCTTTATGAATAGTGGAAGAAAAGCTCACTTGTAATCTGCTTCGTAATCCTCAAGTTTGTTTAATCCAATCCATAGGTTGCCTTCATATTGATTGGTTCCAACCTGCAAAATGAATAACGTCTTAGTGCATGTTTACACGGGAAGCGACAAGCGATAATATACTTACATGTATGTCGCTAGTTTTATAATGGACATATACGTATATTGTCGCATATTCCTTCCCATGTGAACAGGCCATTATTTTCTATTTACACGCGAAGCCGCAATGTGCGGCTGCGGTAACGGTTCCTTCATGTTCTTTCTACGACTTTCTGAAAAAAAAAAACGTTTTTTTTTATATGAAAAAGTGATATAAGACCACATAGGAATATGTGTCCCTCCTTGCCACTTCATGTGTATATGGGCCCTTAAGTTTTGGACTTTTTAACATTTATATGTGTGGGCGATTCTACACAAGATATTTGCTTGAGGTTTTTTAATTAACAAAAAATAAACCATTTCTTAAGGCGCGTTCACGCAAAAAAAAACGCGAAATAATTGCTATGTCTTTATACAAAATGACTTTCGAGATGTCGGTTCTCGAGCTTTTATTTTGGGCTTTTTGGTTTTGCGTGAACGCGACCTTATATGTTTGTTTGAAAATGATTATAGGATTGTATGATAAATGTGAAATTGATGTTAAAGTTCGGATGATAATGACTCTCATTGCAGTGAGGAACAAATAGTTTTGTTAATCTGAAACAGCTCAAACAATGGGATCTATATTCTCCACTCAAAACCTAGAATTATATTGGCACTTCTCGCCACTCTAACTTTGATTTTAAGATTTGGGATGGCGAGCCAATTGGACCGAGCGTGTCCTCTAGTAAATCCCCTTTTCACATACATACCATTCCAAGGATGTGCGTTTCTTCCTCCACACTGTTTATGCTCGCCAACTCAGCTCCACTCTCCAAACAGATCTTCCTCGCTTCATGCCATGTGACTTCGGCTTCTTCCGCGTTCGAAGTGACGTAGTAGCAGTTACCATTGTAGGCGCTCCATCCTTCGGGGCACTGGGTAACTGGTACATAAAATGGGAATACGTCATGAGATTATATATTGAAGGGAATTATAACACTCTGTCAGCCAAATCTAAACGAACCCGAAGGGTGAGTTTAGATTTTGCTGACAGAGTGTTATAATTCCCTTCAATATATAATCGAGTGGCGTGTTCCTTTTATTACATATCTTCGATGAAAGAAAATAGATTTAAATACACTAATTTCGCTATCCCGAAGCAGCCACTCGTGTTAGCTCAGTCGGTTAGAGCGTTGGACAAGCATGTTTTTTGCGTCATTCGCACTTAACAACGTTTGTTTACATATTTTGATCATCAATAACTCATTTATTTTTGGACAAAAACATATAAAATTTGAAACATGACAAGATTATTCTATATTATGTATGATTCATTCATAATTTTACTAAAATCGTAATAGAAATGTGATCATTGAGCTCGATTTGCAACACATGTAGATGGCTAATTTCCTCGAATTTTAGAGATGCAACGGGTGCCCAGGTTCGAAACCGGATAAAGGTGTTATGAAAAATGTTTCTGTCATCAAATAGCCTTTAAATTACAACTGATGATATATTTTGATAATAACTACAAGATTTATTAACAAAGTCTTTACTTATGATGAATGAATACGTGTTTTTGTGACATTTTTGTGCGGTTGTCAAGTTGTCAAG
>LQRL01071290.1:26103-49928 GCA_001703475.1 Hydroides elegans
ACATATTAATACTATTGTTTATGGCCTAAATTACATTTGCACACTGTATATGATCCAGCCTTGATAAGATGAGATATGATATTCTAAGCCAGGGTAAACTTCCAAGGTTAGTTCTGTGTATATTCATATTATTCTGTGGTAAGAATTTGAATCCGAGTTCAATTGATTAATTTTTATTCCATCGAAATCTTGGTAAAAGCCTCATATTTTGTTATTTCTAACAAAAGGGCAAGCAATTTGTATTATTACATTTCTTTCGCATTTTATACGAATTCATTTCAACAAAAGGCATGGAAGAAATAACAATTATAAAGTCATCAAAGAAAACGACAATCATAATCTTTACAAAAATATATTTTAAAAACATTAGCAGTCGGTTGGATTGACACAACATACATTAAACACATTTCACATGTTTAGTTTCGATTAAAAATAAAAATAGCTATTTTGAAACAATATAAAACAACATACTCGCACGAAGTTAGCAATGCAATAGGGAACACAGCTACATATTATAAAATTTTATCGTATGGTAAGAGTGCATCGCTTAAAAAATAATAAAGGAAATGCAAAGATTGTGAATTAACAGTGTATTGCACCTGGGACTATTTTCCGATTTAATTTTACCAGAGTTTATGTAATGAATGTATAAAAACATCAACATGCAAACATCAGCTCTTAACAAGCTGTTATAACTGCCACACATGTGCTCCATGCGGAAATAAATGTAGGGATCCATGGAATAGAATTTGTTATTTGCAAATCGATGTTTTGAATATAAAAAATATATGTGTTGTCATTAATCAATTGTATAAAATATGTTTGAATAGGGTCAAAACAAAACCGTAGCTTAAACATGCATAGGGTCTTTATCATAAATATCGAATCACCTTTACATGTCACACTTCTGTGTCGTCAGACATGCTATACAGTACTTTATCAGGCGCGGATCCAGAAAATATTGAACCTGGGGGCGCAACTGTATAAATTATCAGGCTGAACCGGGGGGCGCAAATTTATGTTTTTGTCTTACATATAAGGGCGAACAGGGGGCGTGCGCCTCGTGCGCCCCCCTCTAAATCCGCGCCTGTTTATACATTGCTGCATGGAACAATCCATTTTAATAATACAAATATTGCTACAACTGCCAAACATGTGATCCATGTTTAAATAAATGCCGACACGTTTTCTCAACCGCCGCTTGATCGTCCCCTTTAATCTTATCCTTCCACGCTTGAGCGATATTCGATGATTTCAAACTACTTTTACTCAACCAATCCTGCACTTCTTGGGCAAACTCAATATCAAGGAAATCATAAATAGCTTTAGCCTTAGTCAACGGATCCTTCACAAAATCCTCATATATAATCTCCATAACTCGGTCGGGATATGTTTGTATTAACTGCTCGCGCAAATGCAAATCATGGTCGACGATTCCACAATAGAATTTCGCCTCCATGGCAACGTCAAGGTCAGACACACGTGACCGGAAGCTGGGATGTTTCAAGCGGGAAAGCATCACAGGTCTTGGATCACGAAATAAATGAAGAAGTTTCATATTGGGATGCTTATCCATTAAAATCGCAGCTTCTTCCATCGTCGCGCGAACGGTTTTCACGCCGCGAACGGGCGATCGTTCACATCGCTCGGCTAAGATCGGCAAACACGAGTCGGCCCGATTGCGTTGCCATGCGAGGCACTGTTTATATTTGCCCTGTACACTGGACCCGCCAGTTGCATTCGGGCCTAAAAGCGCACGACATTTTGCTTGTTTGTCTTTACTCGCACCGAATCGCGTTTCGCAAACGCGTTTTAAGTACTTTCCGTGACAGCGTCCGATGGATATTCGGTTTTTATGGAGGCATTTGGAATAGTCTAGGATGTTGGTGTGGTGGTCCCAGAACTGTAACCAGAATTGGCTGAGTAATACTTCGGTGGGGATTTTGTTGAATTGGCAATGCAAAAGAGAGTCGATTACAGATGTGACGTGGTTGGTTTCGTAGGATGGCATCGTTCTGAAACCAAAACAAAGCATATGAATAATCAATTTACAAAAAAAGAAAAGAAATTGGCATTTTAAGGCAATTCATTTAAGAACATTTAAAAAAAAAATAATATTAGGAACGTATGAAGAACGAGATTTAAGTTTTTTTCTGATTTGAATGACATTCATTATTTTTGACTTTCCATTTTGGAGCTCGAAACATGCAGGATAAGACCTTACACTAAAAGTAAAGACCGATCAAAGCTATTTGATCATATTAAAAGTTATATTTATTTAAACTTGTTCACATACACTCATTTATATATATTTTCACACTAGTTTAAAATATACTCATTTTCATGCAAAGTCATACGTTTATATTTTCATTTTCATGTTTTAAGGAAAGGTCATTCACCTCACAGAGCCGTCTTCATTTCCGGTGATATCGGAGGGGACGGACCAGCCGGGCGCCACTCCATATAAGGCGCTGTATGCCGCGTCAAGGGGTTCGTAAACGTAGAAAATGTTCGGATTTCTGTGAAAAAGAATGAGAGTGAAAAAAATATATCATTCCAAATGGCTAATCATATACATTAAGCAATACAAGTACAAGAAAATGATAGATATTCAAAGACAAAGACCAGCCGGGTGCCACTCCATATACACCGCTGTATGCCACATCAAGGGGTTCATACACGTAGAAGATGTTGGGGTTCCTGTAAGTAATTAATTTGTGTCAAGAAAATCACCAATAAACGACGACTACGCTATAATCCATTCTATAAGAATTCTTAGATTTTTTTCAATATTTGCTTGAAAATATTATCATTTAGTACTTATTCCACACTTACACATGCTCACTTATCCAATCAATCGGACATAAATAATGAGCGACATATCTGCACTATTCACCATTATTTTTTAAATACCTTTTCCCTGATTATTTTATATTAGAGCTTATTATACTAAACTTACAGTAAATGAATGTTACTCACTTGTCGAGTAAATCACCCATAAACGACGACCCCGACCGTTGATAGGACAGAAGCATCACCAAAGCAGGTTCTGTGAAGTTTGCATTAGGCATGCGTGGGACAGTCGCATTCATGAGCTTATCCCAAAAGGTTGGACCTTTTGCTTTTTTACGGGCAGAGAGGCGGGTGGATAAACGTTTGCCTGGTAGATGCACCTATTAAATGAGAAGATACAAAATGTGTAATAAGCACTGGAAGTAAAAGAGTGTGGTTTCATTAACATAGCAATTTTGATGGTATAATTATACCGCGTTAAAATTGCATGTATGTGATTAAAAGCGGACTCCCATGTGAAGTTTGCATTGGGCATGCGTGGTACAGACGCATTCATGAGCTTATCCCAAAAGGAGGCTGTACCCTTAGCTTTCTTTCTTGCTGAGAGGCGAGTATGTTTGCCTGGAAGGTGCACCTGGTTGAAAAGAAGTTGATATAAGAAGTAAGAATCAATATTCAATTTCATTAAAATTCGATAAGAGTGATACAGACGCATTCATGAGCTTATCCCAAAACGTGGCTGCACCTTTCGCTTTCTTTCTTGCTGAGAGTCGCGTATGTTTGCCTGGAAGGTGTACCTGTTTGAGAAGAGGGAATCTATGGAGTTAACACTTATATTAACGGGCTGTAATTAAATTGAAATAAAAAATCAGCGAAAGAAGTACAAACGCATTCATGAGCTTATCCCAAAACGATGCCGCGTCCTTGGCTTTCTTTCTTGCTGAGCAGAGGCGGATATGTTTTCCTGGAAGGTGGACCTGGTTGAGAAGAGAGAAGATGTATAAGAAATTACAGTTAAAATGTATAGTAACCACATGAGAGCAACGCAGCGTTGAAATACAGACGCATTCATGAGCTTATCCCAAAACGATGCCGCGCCCTTGGCTTTCTTTCTTGCTGAGAGTCGCGTATGTTTGCCTGGAAGGTGGACCTGGTTGAGAAGAGAGAAGATGTATAAGAAATTACAGTTTAAATGTATAGTAACCACATGAGAGCAACGCAGCGTTGAAATACAGACGGATACATGAGCTTATCCCAAAACGTGGCTGCACCTTTCGGTTTCTTTCGACAGGCGGGTGGATAAACGCTTGCCTGGCAGGTGCATCTGTGTGTAAAGTGAAAATGCTCTATTTATTTTTTTCAGAAACACCTCAATCAAGGATAGTTTCCTTGTCAAAAGTTATAAACGGAGAACTATTTTGTCCAGGAGTTGCGATTTATTTCCAAGTACAGAGTTTTGTGTAATACCACATACATAAAAAACATACGTTTGGCCATTAGTTATCTATACCTGATTTTTGTATCGGAGGAGAAAATATAATAACCTACCCATCTAATATAATATAATTTGCTTGAGCATAGCACTTCCCTTTATCAAGTGGAGGATGTTCTTATTTTTGAATTTATATGGTCATCTATATGAACCCAGCGCGGTCGAAAATACGGACTGGCCACATTGGAAGCCTTTTCTTGCTTTTATTTCTTAACAAACCTGTCTTCCTTATGGAAGTAATGTTGTATCCTTATGGAAAACTTTAAAACGTTAAAAGCTACCTAACAGCTCGTTAGTTTAGCTTTCAATGTGGCCACACCCATTACGTATTTCGACAAATAAGTATACTTACGGAAGCGAGCGCTTTTCGTGCGAAATCAAAGAAACCGCCGCCATGGGGCGCCTCTGTCGCTGTACAGTTCTGGTTGGTTGAATTGGAGTTGGTTGCGGTTGATTGGTTGCTGCATAGGGGAAGGGTTGGTGATAGGAGCAAAGGATCTTTGGAGTTGGAGTCCACTTTGATGACAACTGAGTTGCGTTTCGATGCTGTAAATTATGAATTGTAAATATTAGTGTTATACTTTATTGCAACTATATGTTAATAACATCCGGATGCTCAAAGCATAACTTAATTAAAAATAAGATGCCGTTTTGTGATTAGAGGTTGTCCTTTATGTTGTCCTTAATGTGCATAAATTCTGACATATATTTTACTAGAACCAGTGAGAACTATCGTTGTTTTCATAACTTTTGTACTAGGCCTAATTATGCATGTATTTGTGTATCAAGCCTAATTGAAAATGTTGTTTCTATCATATTTATATAGCGATAAGCAATTCGCGTAATGTTTAAGATGCAGAGACGATCACACTCAATAAAGAACTTGGCAAGCAGTTACATTTATATATGAATTCCTATGTTAATTGTACTTTTGTTCGCGAATATCTTTAACGTATACTCACTTACACGTATGTAAGATGTGATATGCATTTCATCAATATTGGAGGCATTTCAGATATAAAATAAACAGATGACCCCGGTTGCACAAAACCTCACTATGAGCTCATGCTGACCTAAAATTTACTCACATGAGGTTGGCATTAGGTGAGGTATGTCCAGAACTCGAATATGTTCACCGGGGTTCACCAGGTTCGCTAGGTTCACCAAACACTTTTATAGAATATATATAATAGCGTGGCGCATGCTCGGTGTATCACCAGTGAATGCTGGCACCATACCCGTTCACTACGTTTGCTAGGTTCACCAGTGAATGGTAGCACAATACCCGTTCACTACGTTCGCTAGGTTCACCAGTGAATGGTAGCACAATACCCGTTCACTACGTTCGCTAGGTTCACCAGTAAAAGGTAGCACAATAGCCGTTCACTACGTTCGCTTGGTTCACCAGTGAATGGTAGCACAATACCCGTTCACTACGTTCGCTAGGTTCACTAATGAATGGTAGTACAATAGCGGCTTATTAAACCAAATGTATTAGTATCGCCAATTTAAAACTAAAGGCCAAGCCTTGAATTTCACACAAGAATGATAAAATCATTTCAAAATTATTTTGAAAAAATGAAATACGTAGGAAATGAATATTCAAAACTCCATCTGTTTATATATGGAGTGGATATGGGTAAGATATAATTAAAAAAGAAAATAGCATTTTCTATTTTATTTTTAAAATTCATTGTAGTTTTTCTTGTCTTCCTTATTATTTTTCTTCGCGTTCCTTTAGCTTTACTTCTTATCATTGTTAATTATGTCTTTATTTATAAAATGTTATTCAAATGCACACCATTAGAAATTGCAAAGCATTTTCTTGTCTTTTTTGTCATCATGATAACATTAACATTTTATTACGGGTTTGATGCAATGTACTCAACAGATACAACCCTTTTTTGAGTTGAATGTACAATGTACAATATACTGTGCATTTAATAATGGGTATATGACAAGATATCAAGTTATTGAAAGTATTTTATATTTTATCAATTAATTGTATTTTTTAAAATATGTTCGTCTACGCAAGTTAATATTCATTAAAACACTTGATCAACCATTAAAACATTCAATTTGAATGTGTATGAAAAAAAATGGCAAAAACACCATCTGTATACTTTGTTGATAGGTTTAATTTATATCCTTTTATTACCATTGCCTGATATATTAATTGGCTTGCTTCTTTTCTTCATGCATTTTATCATAATCTTCTTTTAAGTTTTTTTTCTTCTTCTTCTTCTTCATATTTTTCTTCGCGTGATTAATAATTTCTTTATTTTCAAAATGAATCTTAACTTGTGCAATATTGATAAGAAATAACATTTTCTATAGAAACACCCGAAAATCACTGTAAATATTCAAATAATTTATTGCGTCAAGAATGCTAAACGCTGTGACGTAAACAAAACAGGGTATTTAGTTAGGAAACGTATTATGACGCAATAATTATGTATGTCATTCTTTCGCTTCATACTTTGGTGAACCTAGCGAACGTAGCGAACGGGGCCACGGCACGGTTCATTGGTGAACGTAGCGAACGTAGCAAACCATAGATTTGACCTGGTTCACTGGTGAACGTAGCGAACCTGGTTAACGCCAGTGAACATTATCTAGTCCCGGACATGAATGCATTAGGTAACAATGAGGTTTTGTGATAGAAGACAATGTGGTTGTAACTTACCATTATAAAATGAAATGAGGATATAGATGCACGTGAATGTGGCACAAAGGACCACAAGCTGTTTCTTGAGCCGTGCTCCCATATTTCTTTCTTTGATAGATTAACCATCCGAAGCCAGAAAGGTTGTTTCTTTTTGATCAAGCTTCACATTTTACCAAATGACTTCTCTATAATACATAAAATATGGTATTTTATAATATCATTCATGTACATGCATTTATAGAATTGAACTAATATATATATATATATACTTAACTACATCAACATACTTAGGCATTAATTACAATCAATAGCTAAGACTTTGTTCGGCGGCTATTCATTAATATATATTTTTCGAAATGGAAACGCTTTAAATATCACTGGCATCTTTGTGGCGTCAAGACTTACAGACTTTCCAACATAAGGTTTCCAGACAAAATCTAGAATAGTAACCGAGAACCTTAGCGTATGTCATCGATCCTGTTACACTACAGCGCCTCGAACTGTCAGAAGTAGGCCACGAGCATTTAGAGGCTCTGGATAACATGATGGGCCTATGCTGGATGTTAAATCTTAATAACTACTTAGTTTTCGCAATAAATTTGGCATCGAACAGAAATGGTCAACAATATTGCACAATTATTCATAAAGTCAATACATACCAGTAAGATATCCAATCATAAAACTATCCTTCGTCTTCTTCCGCAATCAGAATTTCCATTAGCCATAAATAACAGTGTATAATTCATTAACAAATCAATAACTGCATAATTATAAGTAGTATACTGGTACTGTTATATGATACTACATACAGTCACCATAAGTACATCAGAGCCAAGTTATCATGCAACTTAGCCCTTATCACCTTATGTGATGTGACAGAAAAACACAATGAACAACGTTTTAGAGGATTGTCAAGTACATGTATATTGCTCATCATATTGTTAGATGATGTTTCGCAACTTGCTTTTATTTATTTATAAATATCTTTTTGGATTAATCTATTGGCAAAATGATCGATTCTCGAAACAGGACCACTATTTAGAAAAAAACACAACATAATTTTAGGCCTAATCATAGATAACCATGGTTTCAATACTCTATTCGATAACTTAGCTATTGATTTGTGTTTGGGCCAGTTTTAGAAACGTAACGTTCCGATTAAATACAATTCGATTTACTTTTCTACAAATAACAATTGTTAACTATTTTACATTGTCGTAATTTGTCACAAAGCCCATAAGCATGGTTCACCGCCAATATTGATTATTTAAAAAAAACAATAAGTATTAGTAATTCAAAACAGTGCAATATCTTATATTTTGCACTGTTAAAGACAAAATAATTTTAAGCAACCATGCAATTAATATTGGGTGCTGCTGATTATGTTGCTTATGGACAGATCAGTCGAAACACAATGCCTTGAAACTTGAGACAATGCTTTGAGGACCAAGATGCGGAGGACATTTATATAAACATGAATCCGAATTGGGAGGCATTTTTTATGAATATGTTTAATATGTTGTTATTTGTCGTACCAGTCAAAATATTATTAATTTTTAATTCGAAAAAAAAAAAATAGGTTCATCTATTGTTTTAGATATTACTGATGCTTATTACAAGAACCGTTTGAAACAATTTCCTTCACAATACATATAATTCACTCATAATAATAGAGATTAATAGTTAAACATTAGAACTGGTTTCGCACCAGAGTAACTACATGTATGCGTTCTCTTTGATGAATAATTTACATGAATATTGTACGTCATTGGACAACTTGAGTAGTGATCATGTTACAGCTAGCTCTCACCTGTGTTTTGCCTTTAGATGTATAACTGCCTACGTCTTATATGAAGATGTTGATTCATAACATCCTCATATAATTGTCATAAGAAAAAGAGTAATTGTCATGCACTCGCTAATTGAAGCAAGAAATCGCAAAGAGAAGAGCAATGTGTATTGAAGAGCATGAATAGGGTCACAAAGCATGCGCTACTCAAATCGAAAAAGGGTCAAGACAATCAACTTTAATTTGAAAAAAGATACAGCAAGAGAGTGTGTGAATAAGAAAGCAATAGAGCACGCAACATAGATAAATTGGTGGATAGAGAGAGAGGGAGAGAGATAGGGAGAGGGTGGGCGAGAGAGAGAGAGAGAGAGAGAGCGTGAGAGAGAGAGAGCGAGAAAAAACATACCATTACTTATACAACCAGTTCGATAATACAATGTATATGTTTCTCGTGAAAACACTATCATAACATGACTAATTTCATAAAAAAAACACTTGGTACTACCAAAAAACATTCGGTACTATTCTCAGCCTTCACCTACTATAACGCACGCCTAGGAAAATGAGGGTAATTGAAAAGAGTGTAAGTTAATCAACGTCACCCTCAATTATCGTCACCATGTATGTGCTCATTACTTAATTGAATGTAACCAATATGTGCCCCCTAAGAACGGTAACTATGGATTCTACGTTTTGTTGCTCTGGGACCTATAAGCCTCCAATCTGTGAGAAGTAGCCTAGTAACGTAAATGTCGTTTAAAATAAACAAATTATCATGTAAACAATATCAAGATAGAAAGCCAAGGAAACATGCAATACAGGCACCATCCAATGTTGAGCACATTGTGGAATTGGACTTACGAAACAAAATATTTGTCACCTAGCTAACATATAAATTCGTACTTTTTGCAACTTTGTGGCCAAAAAAATATGTTCCTTATAATTTGAATTTCCAAATCTATTTCACTAAATTTATCCTTACTCCTTTTTATAAACTCTCGTATTTATCATGCATCTTCTTTATATTGAATCACAGAGCCTTTTTATCGTTTAAATCAAACTGGAGAAAAAACTGCCGTACAATTAAATGAAAGCCCAAGATGGGCTGGATCAAAAACACATACATGTATGTGCTCGTTTGATGTGCCATTTGATTAATTATATCTATCAACGTTAAATTGCTTTGAATTTAAAAAAATAATTGCAGAGTCAATATTGATATAAACGAGCCATAATTGCATGCTAGAAAAACACAGTATCTTACAATCTAAGAGATGTTGTTTGCAACCAGCTATATGAATTGTTTGGGTAAACCTCTTTGATGTTTAGTTTGTTTTATATTCGTAAATCATCATGCCTGCTTTATCCTTTTGTACAGTTAAAAAATGCGACTTCAGCAATTTATTTTTTAAAACGATTTTCTACATATAAAATTTATTAGCATTAAAAACTTTTTTTTATATTTTGGCAGCTGATCTTAAGGCGCGTGTATCCGAAACAACTCGAAAATTGCTCAAAACGTGTTTTGTATGTTTTTATACCAATTTAACCTGAGGTTTAAAGAGTATAAATTGAATTATGGGCTTTTAAATAGGTATAAAGCATACAAATGCCGCTTTGAAGTTTTTTGTCTGTTTCGGGTGAACGCGCCTTTATTTTGAGTGCTTGTTATTTGTTTTTATACATCAAATTAGACCCCGTTGACACCTACATTTAGTGTAATTATATTTATTTAATTGTCTACATTTCGACTTTAATCTCGGTCTACTTTGAATTAGACTTGACATTTTCACAAATTAAATATAAAATAGTTTTTGTTAATGTTTAATCTAAAACAATTTGTTTCATATTACTAGCAAAAATGAAACTACAGCACCCAGGGACGGGTTATAAAATAAAAATATAATTAAAGATTAAAGCTTTGTTTAGTTAAATGTTGATTATATATTCTTCACAAGCCATTCATAAATTATTACATGGACCAACAATTTGCTGATAAAAGTAACTTTTAAAACACACAACCCAAAACAACAAAAACAAACACAGCCCCTCATTTATAAAACATGGCTTAATTAAAGAGCCCGTTTTGCTGCGGAACAAATTGAAACCTGGACAAAAACCCTTCGACGACATTTCGGCTTATATAGGGGCAGGTGCCTCGCGGCTTATATTTTTGGATTTTTTCTTTGGCTTAACGTTTCATGACACCAGTGTAAGTAACCTTGTGTAGCGGGGGAGGATACCACTGCCAGCTGCTCGGTAAGACGTCGAAATAACGTTGAAAGGACGTCGACAACGCCAAATCAACGTTCATGTATTGGCTCATATCACAGTAACCCGAACGTCTTGATTTTGTCATAGAAACAACGTCGTAGGAACGTCATGATACAGTCGCCCGTAAGCAGGACGTTCATCCACTCATTACCCTCTCGACAAGCAACGTCGTCAGGACGTCCTAGTTAAGTACGTAAACGGACATACAATACGTAATGAATACATGCCTCTCCGAGAGGGTAGGTACATAATACGGACGTTCTATTGACGTCACGTTCGCAAGCGACGTTGCCTGGACGTCTTTTGCTAAGTGGACACATGACCTTTCCTGTCGCATTCAGTTCATCAGGGAACAGCAGCTTAAAGCTAGTATGGTCTTCTTGGTACATATTATGTAAGGGTGTATACATTGTGGTGATATTGAAAACATAACATGCTCAATATGGCAATATATGTCATTGTAGTTTGCATGTGAAATGATCAGTGACAGGTGTATAGTTTTCCTTAGCAATAATATCCGCCCAAAATTCTCCGGTCATAATATTTCCGGATATAAAGTTTCCATCTATTGATTTATACATATGCAATTTCTGAAACTGGGATAGCGGGAAATCAATTGATTTATTTATACATAGAAGGTTTATCAAATATATGTTAATTGCTTCCCACGGTATGTAGAATGATCATTTGTTTGAAATTTTTCTCTTCCACAAAACGGTATCCGCCCAAAAAGTTTCCGCCCAAAAAGGGTTTCCGGCCAAAAAGTTTCCGGCCATAAAGTTTCCAAAATTGACAACATGGGGCAGAAAGTTTCCATTCACAAAGGTGCTTAAATATACACCTTGTGCAAAAAAAGTTTATTTCCTATGGGCTTTGGACCCTACAACACTGTTAATAATATACTTAGAAAAAATGATAATGTTCATTATCTTTCTTTAGATAGTTTTGACTAGAAACTTTTTGTCCTATGTTGTCAATTTTTGGGAACTTTATGGCCGGAAACTTTTTAGGCGGAAACTTTTTGGGCCGGATTCGAAACAAAACGGTATCCGGTTACAGGACGATGCCAAAAAATACAACAACAAGGATTATGCTTGTGAACTGTAATATAGAAAAATAAAACACATTTATTTGATTTTTCATGGATGTGTTACGGTCACAAGAAGGTCTTTGCTCCATGACGAAAAACAGTGTGCAATACAATATTTTGTATATAATTTGATATTTCATTATGCCTCTTTAGTTACATTTTAGTGTGTCACCTTGACATATATACATGCACATGTACATGATCGTTCTGTATTTGGAGCAAGGTAGCGGATATATTTGTAAAAAAATAAGTAAATGGTCATAATGTCCCTTAGCCGCAACTAACCTATATGTATGTGAGTTTTTATTAGCTAGATATGGGTCACGTTGTTTAACTTATCAAAAATGTGGACGATTAAGTTCAGAAAATATCCTTCTCAAGAATTTAGAATTGGTAACTTGAGAACCACCCCAAAGGGTAACGTCTTGCAATATAAACGTGGATCAGCAGTACTTAAGCCATAAATCGGGGTATTTGTGTAAAATATGAAATTCAAAGTACTTAATGTATTATTTTAAATTGAATAACAATCTCTCAGTTGATTCCATGATTTAATAGCGTTGCTTTGAACATATATGTGTTTGATTCGAAGCCACATCATTAACGTTTGTGCTGGCCCACTTCTATACGCTTTTCGTACCAGGAAACCAGCCGCTATTATATCCATATCATTAGATAGAAATACTTATTGATTATCCCGAACCATGAGACTTCAGAATGGATTTTATATATTAGAATTAAATATAGAATAAAGGAAAATATTCACATAAATTTGGCATCATAATATAGGCCTACATTCAAAACATTTGGTGGCTTATTTGCAAGTTAAAAATCGAATTTCTATACTTATTAATTTTATTTATTTATTTATAGTTTTTATATAGCGTTCTATCAAATACTTGCTCAGAACGCTTAACAATTCGCATTTTCAAGACGGTGATACATTATTTTAAAAACATTGTGCATGAATGAAATTGATTTTACATTATAAACCGTAGATAGTATACATGACTAATTAACACTTTAATACTGACATCTATTTAATACATTATGAATATATGCATACATTTATGTGACCAGCAATAATATAAGAACTTTATAAGATGTTAACATTCATATGCGATTTTAAACAGATGTGTTTTAAGAGCTTTTTTGAACAAATGCTCGCTGTGAGATTTAATACTATTTGGTAACGAGTTCCAGATACGTGGTGCGGCAACACTAAAAGAACGGTCTCCACCATATTTAAGCTTTGTTTTAGGAACGTTTAACATGTTTTTATGACTAGATCGGAGTGCTCTGTTTTGTTGCAAGGGTATTAAGAGTTCGGCGAGGTATTCGGGTCCATTACCGTTCAGGGTCTTGAAGGCAATCAGAGCTATTTTGTACTGAATTCTATAACGTATGGGTAACCAATGTAGATTTTTGAGAAGGTGAGTGACATGGTCGTGTTTGCGAACGCCATATATTAGTCTCGCGGCTGCGTTCTGCACCTTTTGAAGCTAATCCAGTGATTCCTCCGGTATTCCGTACAATAAACTGTTACAATAGTCTAATCGTGAAATAACAAAACACTGAACAAGACATTTCATTGATTTTTCCGACACATATTTCCTCACAGAGTACAATTTACGAATATGGTAGTAGGCAGATTTGACAATGGCAGATACATGCACTTTCATTTTTAACTCCTGATCTAGATTCACACCGAGATTTCGCACACTCGGCACTGAGGTGATCGTCTCATTACAAACCGTTATGGTGTTGAATGATAGTTTAGACAACTGACGTTTCGTTCCAATAACGATGCACTCGGTCTTGTCCATATTGAGTTTCAAACGGTTAGAATACATCCATTGGGAAACACCTTTGATGCATAGCTCGAGTGCGTTCTTTGCGGAGGTTTGACCATGGACGTTGGAGGTACTAAAATGCTTATATAGCTGAGTGTCATCGGCAAAAAAGTGGTAGAGAATTGCAAACCACTGAATAATTCGTGCGATCGGTTGCGTGTAACGCGAGTATGCCCACGGTCCGGCCCCTCCTCCCTGTGGGAATCCTGTAGGTAGTTCCACCTTTTCGGAGCGTTCGCCGTTCACAACAACTTGTTGTGAACGCTGCGAGAGATATGAAGACATCCAGGACTGCGGTGTTCCTTCAATGCCGTAATCGGTGGATAGGCGTTCGGTGAATATCGCGTGGTCCACCGTGTCGAATGCGGCGCTTAGATCGAGTAGCGCCATTATTGAAACCTCCTGTCGATCGAAGCTGCGAAGGATGTCGTCGGTCACTTTAAGCAGCGCGGTCTCCGTGCTATGGTGTCGACGGTACGCAGACTGTAGTTTTTCGTTGAGGCCGTGTTGTGAACAATGGGACGACATTTGATCTATCGCAATTCTTTCGGTTGCCTTTGATATGAAGGGTAGATTTGATACTGGTCTGAAGTTGTTTGGCTCAATATCCGCATTGGGTTTCTTTAAGAGACTAAGGCCTCCTTGATACAATAATTAATTCGTTTATTTTATTTCAAGTTCAATGTTTTTTTCGATTTTATATACACACGTAGTTAAGAGGAAACGTTCCTGTAGCATAAGGCGCGTTCACGCAAAAAGATATCCAGAGGGGATAAATTGTTATGTTTTTATACAATAGTGGCTTTCGAAAATGTCGGGTTTCGTGCTTTTTTCCCGAGCTTGTTCGTTTGCGTGAACGCAGCCTAAGAATGTATTGCAATAACTCACATAACGAAGCTATTTTTATCATAAGCGTGCCCTACACCTTTCCCGTGGGTTTTTATCTGCAATCTTTTCGTTTACGAAAAAAATGCAGGTATTGCGATCGCTTCACTTTTGAGGGCCAACAACCCCTTCAGTTTTGTAGTACCTTTTTCTATATGTTAAAAACGTAATAACACTATAATATATATATGAGTGGATTGCTAATACACTGAATATGGAGAATAGATGGTTTAGAATTGTGACATTATATATTTTAATAACATTATTTAGATTTGAAAGCCATCACCTCTTGAAATTTATGCATTTTGTTTTGTCCCGCTGAAAACCACTATAAAGCCCTCTCGCGTTGTGATTCGTTACGCAATCAATTAAATGTACAAAAGGGGTGGAGCTTCGTGGAATGTGTGACAGCACTCTATTGGTGTCGGGTTGTGCATGAGTAGATGCGCTGCTTAATAAGTCACTGTGACTCATAATCAATAATATCTGTGTCGAGTCCCTATATTAACGATTTTTTTTAAAGTGGAGGTGTAGACCGCAAAACAATATTAAATCAAGATTGGAAATTGAATATTAACTAAACTTTTTCATTTATATATATACCAAAACACTTAAATCTCTCTATAATAAGGAATTTCCGTAACAAAGTCTTCGATTGCTTTCCACCTATATAATCATTTAAACATAACATTTGTTGTATAAAACTGGGTTATTATGTAATAAAAAGAGCACATCACGAAATGTTCCCTAAAAACTATATTACCATCAAATTCTGACCTGGATTATTTTGAAAATACATTCAATCTTGGAGACTGGAGGGGTAGGAGGAACACCTTTATTGTTTTTTTTCACAATAATTAGAAACAGTAATTATTTTGAAATTCGATAAACTTGCTTGCATAATTTGATTAACTGTTATTTGCATTATATGATAGGTAATTTGCTTCCATTCAACATTTAAATTTTTCGCAAAAGGTGTTCCTGTTCAGACCAAGCGGGATAGAAAAGGCGAAACAGCCCAGCTGGCTTGGAAAAAAGTGAACACCTTTTCGCAGAATTTAAATGTTCAAAAACCATTATTTTGTTGTCGTGGGATTTCCTTCATATAATTCTGCCCATTAAAATAGACACGGTCTTAAATTGCATCATTGGTTGCCTGAATTTTTAAACTAGTTTTGATAAAATTATATTATTGGTTGAATTAATAAAATCTATTTTGTCGTATAGAAAAGACTTAAAAAAATATATAGAGGAAAAGATTGCAGATAAATTGTACTCTACGAGTATTAGATCATCTAGTTGATGTTGTGATGAATTTTAATATTGTTTCAGTTTCAGCGTAGGCAATGCTATGAGCGCGACAGACTATTGAATTTCAAAATTTAATCATGATGTTCATTGGTTGTTCGATAAAATGAAATGAAAATGCGAACAATACCATAGACAACGGTCATTTTTTGCGGAGGCCAAAGAAAAGTAAGCATATTTTATCTTTACTGAATTTGGTTTCCGAATATGAAATATAGATTTGTAGTAAAATTTTGTTTTTGGTAATACAATGAATAAAACTATAAACTTAAACGGGAGAAATCTTATATGTAATAAAACAAGTCATAATTGTAAACAACATATCTATTTACAATATAGGTCGGATACAATGGCAACTGGTCATATCTACAGTCTAAATGAGATATTTATCATAATGAAGGCTATATAATAACCGCTCAATAAATCATTCACAACGGACTTATTCCACGTAATTGACTGTTTATTATATAGTCGTTTTATTATATACAATATAAACGAACGCGTTATCTTAATTCTAATGTATTGTGTTTTTTGGAAAAATTCTTCAAAAATTATCATCAACTTCTCATAAGAGTTGAAATACAGAAGGAAACAAAAATATATAAAAACGCCAACAAACCACGTTTATGGATTCAATATCACTTCATTCATTATTTTCACAACCAAACCAGGTATTCAAGCTATACTGCAAATGTAAATATCAACCATAGAATGGCCGGTTGGAAAGTAAAAAGTGAGTCGATTTCCGGTAAAAACCTAAACTTTATAAACATGTTAATTTTAATCACCAAAGGTACATTGACTTCAGACTGTCATAAGAACATAGATCCCATAAATAGCCTAACCCTTAACACAGAGTATGTAATTATCATTATCCTACTAGGCCGCGGTTACACTGAGAAAGAAGCAGCTTTTTCACGCGACCTGTTTTTGGTCTTATGTTTCATAGCATTGACGTGAAAGCACGGAAGCCATCTTTTTCTTTAAAACGCTGATTCATTTACTTCAGTGTGACCGCGACCAAAAGCAACATGCGGAACCCACAACATCACCCACATACACATCAAAGGAACAAAATGCAACAATAACGTGCGATGACGACGTCGACTTTTAATTTGATGGATGAGTTCGACGTCGGGTTATGACTTGACATGATGGAGTGACATCTTAGTGGGTGCATTGCCGCGTTTATCCCGCTTAGGGCAAGGCCGAGCGGGATTATCTGACGTTGTTATACAATTGGTTAACTTAAACTTTTCCAATTGATTACCGATGTTAATGCTCATATTGGACGACGTGAGGTAAGCATATCCAGAGCAATTTATCCTGCAATAATATAATCCAATTGTTCAAAAATATATCCTATATTATTTAGGGCTGCGGATATTATTCATATAACGCTCATCTCGACAAAGCATTTGTATTTTAAACGAATCCTTAACGTGTTGGCGACGTCGCCGGTGTTGCAATATGAAGTGGCACGAACAGCTGTATGACAACTGTCGCTTATCCATAACCATTTGCCGTATAAAAAAAGGAATATCAATGTCATTTTAAGTTCTTCCAAAAGGGCTTTCGAAACTGTTCCTTCGTTTCGCCCGTTTGTCGCCTATTGGGTCTTCATTTACTCATCATATTTACCTTGTGCGAGCCATGTGTGCGCCCATGCCACCATTAGCGAATTATCATCATCTGAGGGTGATTATTTGGTGCTGGTGTCTCTTGAGGGTGCGAGGGGGTGTCTGTTCTGCAGTGTTGGTTCAGTGGGATAATTAAACCATTAACATTTTGGGGGCAGGCGCCTTTCTTCTATGTTCCCTTCTCAGCGCAAAGGGTCGTCTGTATTACGTAGTTTTCCGGCCTGACGTTCAAAGGGCGTTCTCTTTTGGGCACATGTGAGAGGTTGTAAGACTTTCGGAATGATGTTCTACCTACCTCCGACGTCAATGCGACTATGTCGCAGCGTCATATCTACTTGGGCGACGAATCGCGATGGCCGCAAAATGTCCATATTGGCCCGAATTGAAACATTCTCTCGAAATTTTGGAGACATCTTGCCCAGTGTGTTTCTTCCATGTTGTTGATATTATGACTGGACCTTTCTTATCTATAAGAACGTAGTCCTTCGCATGTTTTGATATTTGGTAGTAGCAATATTTGGCTATTTCCGGTAAAAGTCCCAGTACGGTTAAAATACTGTAAACGAAATAAGATGTTACATTGTTATGAAAACCATTTACGGAGGATAAAGAGGATCAATACAGGATGTTGTCAAACATATGCCAACTGTTTTGTTAAATGTAGTCTAATTCCTACTAGTAAATCATGGCTAGACCAATCTTATTTTAAATTATCAAGCATATACATATTTGCTTATTATTGTTTATAATGTGATACAAAAGCAGTCCGCTTCGGAAACTGTATTTTCAAATTGAGATCAGTATAATTAAAACACATTTTCAACAATCTTAATTAGCCGCATTTTGAAATAACTGAAATAAGCGAAGGGCCTGGAGACTTAATGGTGATGTTGTTATAGATAACTATTCAGATGTAATAATAAATAATTATAAATGTATCAGGTATTGCATTTTGCTTTATCAACATCACGGTGTTACTTGAAATAGGGACATGTTATACCGGGAATGCCTACTATAAAATTATGTTAAGATAACGATATGCGTATTGCTCCGTCCTTTCATTCGAAACAGTTTGTATTTGCATTATGTGGATTGCTCAAAAATATATGAGCATTCCATAAACCAATTATTAATGCAGTAATTGAAAATGACAGAATGACCCTTATTTCGCACATTTATTCAACGTAATGTTTTTCTACTTAAAAAAAGTAGAATAGAGTATGATTTTATAATATAAATTTAATTTAAGGTGTGCGGATTCTAATCGAAAAGCAAGATATAAACAAACATTGTAGTTACTTCAATTAACCGTTAAAACATATAAATGCTCACATGTTTTTCCATCGATTTATTTCGTAACTATTATCGCGTGTTCCTTGATGATAGATCTTTCTATCGTAATATAAATGACATTCAAGCTTTAATTGCCTCTGTTTGTAGTGACAAAAAAAAACACTAGGGATAACGAGCATAGAACAAATAGTCGCACTCTTAATAAGTGATATAGAATCCAATTGTACATGAAAAAACACAAAGAGTTAATGAAAAGCAAACTTCCATAAATTACATCCGTTGTATTATTTACAAAAGCCATATTCTATGTAAGAAAACACAGTGGAATTAATATTTCAAGATGAATAAGCAATCAAACAGCCACGAGATGTAACTCAAATAAAGGGATCCATATATAAGGGTACTAATTTGATATTTGCGATTTTAGGAATAATGTTGCTCTCAACGTTGTGTAACCCGTCATTTATCTTTGATTTTCGGGGTTTCTTGCTGAAATATATTTTGTTTTGAATATATATAAATGTGTTATACTACAATGTTCAGGAGTGATGTGATGGGAAAACATTATCAATGCCAAGAAGTTATGTTTTGAGGTAGTGCCTTTATGCAGGGATCCCTTCGACTCAAACGTTTGGCATCGCAGTTTCGTATCAGGAGTTATTTCTATCGTCATGGCAAAACAAAAAAAACCTGGTGCCTTGGGAAGACATCTAGACAAAACACATATAACGTGATTTGATATTGTTTCTCTGCAGTCCTATATACATTTAGGGTAAATATATGAGTTATTTTTAGGTCAGAAAATAGCACTTACGGCACATTCCTATAATAAACGACTTTATGACGCATGCATTTTTTTACTGATACATATATTTGATGATGATTTTTTGAAATGTCTATCAAATAAGAATATTTATTTTCAAAAGCGTATACTAAGCTAAATAAGGATGGAATTATTTATAATCACTCATTACGATATATATAGACTATAGATAATAACATATAATGAGAAATATCAAATATCTTTACATTAAATCACTTGAGTTTTTTATTATTTTTATTATGAAACCCCAGTTTTAACACAAGAAATCAATCTTGTTTATTTTCTGTTGATATTTCGCAGAATCGCATCAAAATGGTACCAATTATACCAGACACAAATGGGTTGTATGTGTCTATTCCCGGGAAAACAACTTTACCCCCAAAGCCTAGCGTTGGCCTGTCCCCAGGCTCTCTTTTGGGGCGCCACCGCTGGAACATAGTAATAATCGCTTAAATCCCTTTTACCCCAATCCAGTCTATTGCCCCCTGCATTCATCGAATCCCAACTTCTCTTACCCCACAATCGCGATTTATCATTCCACGCCCGCTTCTCGTCGGCACTGACGTTCATGACGTTATCAACCGAACGTTTACCCCAACGTCGTTTGAAATTGGAATACCACAGACGTTTGTTCAGTTCGTCCAAGACTTCAGCGTTCGTTTCTGTAGAGCGACGTGAGCGCTTTCCCCATTGGCGCGTTCCGCCTTGTGACCACATACGTTTATCGGCGTCTGTGACGTCATTATCAGCACGTTTGCCCCATTCACGTGTATTGCCAGTGTTCCAACCGCGTTTATCGTTTATATCGAGAAGGCTATCGCGTTTGCCCCAAGATCGGTTGTCATTTCCCCACATACGTTTTGCTTCCGCTAAGGCGTCGTCGCTACGTTTTCCCCATTCCCTTGTGCCGCCCTGACCCCACATACGCTTTTCGTTATCAATGGATGCGACGTCACTATCGCGCTTTCCCCATTCGCGAGTCCCACTTTGTCCCCACATACGCTTTTCGTTATCGATGGATGCGACGTCACTATCGCGCTTTCCCCATTCGCGAGTCCCACTTTGTCCCCACATACGCTTTTCGTTATCGATTGATGCTAGGTCGTCGCTACGCTTTCCCCATTCGCGAGTCCCACTTTGTCCCCACATACGCTTTTCATTCTCCATAGAAGCCAAATCTCCATCGCGCTTTCCCCAGCTTCTACTCCCAGCTCCCCACGCTCGTTTATCTGCAGCTAACAGCCCATCCTCAATATTATCCCCAACAAACTCGTCATCCCGCTTACCCCACACCCGTCTAGCCTTCTGACCCCATTGCCTTTTACCCCATACGCGACTTTTGCCACTCTCTACATTCCAACGTTTTGCCTCCTCAATATCATTTGCACGTTTGCCCCATAACCTAGTGTTTCCCACGTTCCAAGCAGCGGATGTATCGTCAGCCGGAGAGCGCTTGCCCCATAGGCGAGACTGCGAATCCCACTTTTTATCCATGTCCAAACCATCAGCAAGTTCATATGGAATTGAGTCGCCGCTGCGTTTACCCCATAAGCGCGATTGTTCGCTCCATTTCTTATCCATGTCCATGTCATTTCCAGCATCAAGGCTTCCGGAATCCCGTTTACCCCATAATCGCTGGGGTTGTGAATCCCATTTCTTATCCATAGTGTTCACAATAGTGTCCAAATCATCAGAGCTGCTGCGTTTACCCCAAAGACGCGAGTTATCATTCCATGCGCGCTTATCAACCGTTAGTTCCGTCTCATCTCCACTTCGCTTACCCCACAGCCGTTGTGTTCCCTCGGTCGCCCATTTCTTAACCTCAACTGGTGCTTCAAGACCGTCATCAAAGACTGGCCCATCAAGACCACTACCTTTATGAAAAAAAAAACCGTATTTAAGTATTGTGGCAGAAAAAAATACGTTAAGGGATGGATAGACAGTTTTCCTTGAAATGGTCAAACTATAGTGAATTTGTAACAATTGCAATTATTTTACAAATTATCAATGACCATGGATATACTTAAAATGTTTACATACTTATCAATTATACAAGCAATAGTTTTTCATTTTTAAAATGTTCTAAAAGCGATTGTGATGTCAATGTTTTGTCCTGAATTTGTACGTTGTGCATTATCAGTATAATTGCTATGTCATATATGTGCATAATATAATGAAAAATATATAAAAACAAATAAAACAAATCAAATCAAGACCACTACCTGAGCGTTTGCCCCATAGACGCGACGAGCTCTCACCCCAGCGCTTTTCCTGCGTTGCGTCACCATCATCTGCGCGTTTACCCCAGTTCCGGTTCGATGCAGCCCAACTACGTTTGCCCCACAGTCGCGACTGCTCAGCCCATTTCTTTTCCGCCGCCGAGGCGTCACTCAAATCGCGCTTGCCCCATTCTCGGTGTTTCATATTATCCCAGGAGAATGCCGCGGAACTGTCATCGTCACCATTGCTGCTACCGCGCTTATCAAAAACATCTTCACCGCCGTCAGAGTTGTCATTTTCGGCGGCGGAATTTTCTGAATCAAAGGCTGTTCCTGATATCGCGGGACGATCGAGATTATTTACTGAAGGAGAATCCGCTTTTGCAGTTAAATGTGTCAAATCAATGGGGCTAGTTGGCGGCAGTGCCACCTTTTCTACGGCGGATTGTTTATCGTCTAAAATATTGTTTTGATTGGCTTGATTTTGATTGGCTGCTGGATCAATGACGTCATTGACAGTCTCGTCCATTGCGTAGGCGAATCCCAAGATGGCGCTGATGAAAAGAGCGGCAAAGAAAAACAGGCCTTTTATCGTCCAGTTTGATGACGTCATTTTTGGATTTTCGGGTCGTAGTGGCCTGGGTTTGTGGATGGAGTTGTTGCTATTGGGTGGTGTTGTGTCACTATCTGCAATGATAGAGAAATAAACCTGGAATTTATAAACTATTACTGTTTAGATAGCAAAGACAGGCCTTTTATCGCCCAGTTTGATGACGTCATTTTTGGATTTTCGGGGTGAGGTGGAGGGCAAGTGTGGATGGAAGGGTGGCTATTGGGTGGTGTTGTGTGTCTATCTGCAATGATAAAATATAACCTGAGAGCGGACGCTTAACTGTCAAATTTATAGAGCAAACAGCAAGATCAACATATTAAATGATTAAAATGGAAAGACATCAAAATAAATTAATTGCTAAGAACCATGCATCAAATATATATTTCCATAAGAAAATATATTTTTGGATTTCCAAATAAGGTGGTCACAGATATAATATAGGTAGTAGCAGTAGCAGTAGGGAAAGTTAATATTAATCATTTTATGTTACATCGAAAACCTTAACCCGCATAAAACTTTACTAGCAGTGGACCATTCTTTGTCATAAGAAGGGGGGTTTACAACTTCTAAGATTTTGGTTTGAGGGTCTTAAAATATGTAGTGGCATTAAAAACGAGGAAAACTATTTTTTTTGCGATTTTTAAAACCACGCTAACCCCCCTGTACATACCCTTTGAAAGTAGGTACCCCCCTAAAAATCACGATTTTTTGACGTTTTTGTCAAAGTTATGCGATCATTCTCAAACTTTGTTATGATTTTATTTATCAATAGCAATTAAATAACATATTTGTGTGTTCTTAAACTTTCATTTCAACAAAGTAACCAAAAAAGGATTTTAAAATAATTTTAAAACAATTTTAAGGATGAAATATATGTAATTCTCAAGTATTAAGTATCCAATCTAAACGACTTGCATACGTGATGTTCTAAAGCTTTAAAGTAGTTTTAAAAGTAATTCCAATAGTTAAATACTATTTATCCTCAATCCAGCATAGAAAGAAATACTTTTATCACTATTTAACTCAGTCTGTAGACACCCCATCTAGCCCCCCCCCCCAGCATATATTCCCTATGGCGGTTAAGT